>CAUYRH010123390.1:0-71554 GCA_963574655.1 Perodicticus potto
AATATCAAAGTAGTAATGTATCATGACAAGTGGGTAGATTTAATATTCAAATATCAACTAGTGGCTCGGCACCTATGGCTCAACGGGCTAAGGCGCCAGCCACGTACACCTGAGCTGGCGGGTTCGAATCCAGCCCGGGCCCGCCAAACAACAATGACGGCTGCAACCAGAAAATGGCTGGGCATTGTGGCGGGCACCTGTAGGCCCAGCTACTTGGGAGGCAGAGGCAGGAGACTCGCTTGAGCCCAGGAATTGGAGGTTGCTGTGAGCTGTGATGTCACAGCACTCTATCCGGGGTGACAGCTTGAGGCTCTGTCTCAAAAAAAAAAAAACAAAAACAAAAACAAATATCATCTAGTAAAATTCACCCTACTAACAGACAGAAAAATTATACCATATCATCTCATAGATGCAGCTAAAGTATTTGATCAAATTTAATATTCACTCATGATTTTTTAAAAAAACTCTTGGAACATTAGAAATAGAAGAAAATTTCTCCAACCTGATAAAGAGCATCTCTAAAAAAAATCTATGATAAACATTATACCTAATGGTAAAAAACTGAAGGTTTTTCCCCATAAAATCAAGAACAAAGTGAGGTTGTTCACTTTCACCATTTCTATTCTGTATTTTACTGGAGATTCTAGATAGTGCAATAGGCCCAGGGAACCAAATAAAAGGCATTGGAAAGAGAGAAGCAAAACTGCCTTCACTCACAGATATCATGATCGTGTGCACAGGAAATCTATATAAAAGCTACTAGAACTAAGGTGTGAGAGGCCACACCTATGGTGCATCTTAGAACGGTACAGGGGAAACTTACTAAATACAGAATACAAATGTCTTCATACAATAACTAAGAAAATGACATGGTGGCTATGTTAAACAGTTTGATGAAAATGTTTCAGATTGTATATGAAACCAGCAAATTGTACCCCTTGATTGCACTAATGTACTCAGCTATGATTCAATAAAAAAAAAGAAAGAAAGAAAGAAAAAAACAAATAGAACTAAGGTGTGAGTTCAGCAAGGTTGCAGGATATACAATCAATATAGATCTCTTGTCCTCCTATATATTAGCAGAATATATTCAATTCCAATAATTGTATAATCTAATATACAATTGTAAATTCAAATTTTAAAAAGCAACATTATTTATAATAGAATTTATAAAGTACACATATTTTAGGGATAAATTTAGTAAAATACGCCAAACATATTCACTAAAAATTACCAAACTGTTAAGTAAGATTGAAGAAAATGTAAAATCCAGGGAGAGAGATCATGTTTCTAGATTAGAAGATTTAATATTCTTAAGATGTTAAACATCTCCAAAATTGACATTTCAACAAAATCTCATTCAAAATTCTAGACTATTTTTGTAGAAAGTGACAGGCTGATTTTAAAAATTTATATAGAAAAACAAAGTACCTATGTAACCAAGGCAATTTTGAAAAAGAAAAATAATGTTTGAGGACTTATACGCCCTGATATCAAGACCCACTATAAAGCTATCGTAATCAGAATAATGTGGCAGTGCTGCAGGTTTAGACGTCTGGAACATGTAGAAAATCCATAAACATTGTCAATGGAGACAGGAGAGTCATTTAAACAGAAAGTGCTGGAATAACTAGACGTCACATGCAAAATAACAAATCCAGATACAGATCTTATACTGTTCACAAAAATTAATTCAAAATAGATCATAGACCGAAGGATGAAATATACATCTATTAAACCTTCTAAAGATAACAAGAGAAAATCTAAGTGACCTTGGATTTGGTGATGACTTTTTTAGATACAGCACCAAATGTAGGATCCATGAAAGAAAAAATTAATGTTAGATTTTATTAAAATTAGAATCAAAGTCAAAGCATCCCACCAAGTAAAAGAAGCAGATACAAAAGACTCCATACTTTTCTGATTTCATTTCTATGGACCCTGAATAAGAGTGAAACTGGAGTAATAGAAAGCAGATCAATGGCTGCCAAGAGTTGAGGATGGGAAGAGGGATTGCCTCGCAAGAAGCATGAGGAAAGTTTTGGGTGCTAGAGATATTCTGTACATGGATCGACTCACATATTTGTCAAAATTTCACTGAATTATAAATTTAATGCAAGTAAATTTTATGATAATAATACATCAACAAAGCAGATTATTTTTAAATACCTCTATATATGGTGTTCTCAACGTTGATGGATAATGCTCTCTTGCCACTGCCTACAATGTCCAGAATTTCATTTGAAGTTTTGATGCCATGTAAAGTGGGCAGTGGAAGTCATCTTTTATTCATCCAGCCCGCTAGCCAACACAGAAGGCCTACTGTTTGCCACCCACAGTAGTAAGTTCTAGAAAATGAGAATTTGAATAAAATACAGTTGTATCTTTGTGGTAAGCAATTGCATATAATAACATACTTAATTCTTCAAACACCCCAAGAGATGGACTGTTTATGAACCACATTTCAGGAAGAGAGAAACCAATAAATTTCCCAGCTAGCAAATGACGAAGCTGGGATTTGAGCCCAGGCAGACCGATTCTACAGCTGTCCTGCCCAATGTAGTAGCCACTAACCAGCCACCTGCGACTACTGAGTACTTGAAATTTGGTTAGTTTAAACTGAAACGTGTTGTATGTATAAAAATATACCTCATATCTCAAAGACTTACTATGAAAAAAGAATGTATAATATTGCGTTAATAATTTTTTATATTGATTACATGTCAAAATGATAATATTTTGGATATTTTGAGTTAAAATTAAAAATTATTGAATTAAGTTTACCTGTTTCTTTTTGCTTTTTGAATGCAGCTATAAGAACATCCAAAATTACATATATGGTTCATATTATACTTCTATTGGACCGCACTGCTCTGGATCCTAGGAATTTAACTATCACAGTCCACTGCTTTGGTGACAGACAGACGTAAGAGCAACTATGAGATGTTGCTTGGGTGGTGAAATAGAGGTATGAACAAAGTATTAAAGAAGTATAAAAAGAAAACATTATCGATTCCGACCATGGAAAAAGAATCTGGGGAAGATGTTCCAGAGATCAATCTAGTTACCCTGTCTCGTTTCTACACATGTAACATCTTAAATTTCACAAAGTGACTTTGTGAAAAATGCATTTCCTATGCACACGCATATGCCCCCCCCTACATACACATATACATATACACTATCTCTTACACACACATAATAAGATAGGCAGGGCTGGTATCATTATCCCTGTTTTACAAGCAGAAACTTGAGTCTCTGAGGAAGAAGTCACTTAACCAGTGTTACTCTTCTGGTGAGCAGCAGAGCCAGGATATTTTGAGTCCAAGATCACAAAATTATCTGCCACATTATGATTGCCCTGAAGTGACTTGGAAATAACTTAAAAGAGAAAAAGTAAAATTATATGGAAGCTAGGCTGGTATACCAGAGCCAGCTCTCGCTGGTTCACAAAAGCCAAATATACTCATCCTTTCTCAACTGGTATCAATTCATAGCTTGACATCAGCCACAATGTGGCATTGACACTACTAAAATTGGCAAACACTGCAAGGAAGGCTTTTCTCCAAGATCCAGCTTAGTAGTGTACCACTGAATGGACGTTCGGAGGTATAGTGGCCACGGGCTACAGGGGGAAGTATCTGTTAAAGTTGAAGTTCAGTTGCTGACTGTGTGAGCTTAGGCAAATCACTTAAACTCTCCAGGTCTCAGCATTTTCAACTATGAACAAGAAAATATAGATTTCAAATAGTAAACTGAAATCAAAGCTCAAATTCTGAAAGCAGAGAGCCTTGAGCTCTCTTCCCATCTCTACCACCTATTTTCATGAAACTTTGGGTTTCCTAAGCTTCCTCTCAGCCATTTTTTCCTTATCTGTAAAAGAAGGGTGATAGAAAGCCAGACATGATGTCTCACATGTGCATTCTTAGCATTCTGAGAGGCTGAGGTGGGAGGCTAGAAGTTCAAGACCATCCTGAGCAAAAGTGAGACCCTAAAAAGTAGAACAATTATCTGGGCATAGTGGCATGCACCTGTGGTCCCAGCTACTTGGGAGAATGAGGTGGGAAGATTGCCTGAGCCCAGGAGTTTGAGGTTGCAGTGAACTATGATGACGCACAGCACTCTAGTCCAAGCTCAGAGTGAGACTCTGTCTCAAAAAATAAATAACTAAAAAAGAGTGATAGCAGAATGTACTCCAAAGGCTTTTGTTTATTGGGGTCATATCTAAAGATGTAATGGATTAGAAACTATAACAGAAAAATTTAAATATTGATGGTTCATTTTATAATATAAACCTATTACATGTTAATATAAATTGCATATTATAATGAAAAACAGCTATATTTTCCAAAACAAAAATTTAATGAGAAGAACACTATTGTTTTACCTTTTTACAAATTGTTTTACTGCCTGGCTAACTTGAAGCCAACTGGATTCCCCTATCTATTATATTTCATACCTCATATCAAAGAATGCCAAAGTCCCAGAAATGCACTTTCAGAACTTCAAGCCTAGAATGAAACTCTAAATAGCTGTTAGTCATTTTTATTCATAGATTCCATTCCCCTCTGGGTTACTGTGTGTGCCAAATAAGTGTATGTATTTTTTTTTTTTTTGAGACAGAGTCTCACTATGTCACCCTTGGTAGAGTGCCATGGCATCACAGCTCACAGCAACCTCAAACTTTTGGACTTAAGCAGTTCTCTTGCCTCAGCCTCCCAAGTAGCTGGGACTACAGGTGACCACCACAATGCCTGGCTATTTTTCTGCCATAATTGCAGGTATCATTGTTGCTTAGCTGGCCCAGGCTGGATTCGAACCCACTAGCCTCGGTGTATGTGGCTGGCGCCGTAACCACTGTGCTACAGGTGCTGAGCCAGAAAGTATGTGTTTTTAAAAGACTATGAAATCATGACAAGCTTCCAATGTGAAAAACTCCAGTCTGAGAAGTTAGTGTTTAATCTCCAGTACTTAGTTTTTGTCACCAATTAAAATTTAAACTCTTGAAATGACCTTATCAAAGTCCTGCTGTGCTAGGCCTAGAACTGAGTTAGTGCTCAGAAATTTTTCTGGATGAAGGAGAAGGTAGGAGAGAGACAGAGAATGGAAGGAAAGAAAAAAGGAAGAAAAAAAGGAAGGACAGAGCAGGCTGCCTGACTTCTAAGATTTCTGAAAAGGCTTAGAGAACTGCTGATGGAGATATCAGCTTAGCTCTTTCATCCTAAGACACAGATTCTAGAAGCCCTGGTAAGTATCCTCACAAGTGGGCAATCACCAAAGCAATATACAGCGCTCACTAGGAAAAGCAATTTAATTCCTGGGGATCCAAAGCCCGAGGACTAACCATTGGCCCTTCATGGGTAAGGCACCAATTTGAGTTGCTTCTTCTAGTGAGGAGTAATAGGAGTACAACAGTCCCTCCTTATCCATGGATTCACTTTCTATGGTTTCAGTTACCAGTGGTCAACTGGGGTGTGAAAATAGGTGAACACAGTACGATAAGACATTTTGAGAAAGAGAGATTACATTCACGTAACTTTTATTATGGCATGTTGTCATAGTTGTTCTATTTCACTGTTAGTTATTGTCAATTTCTTACTGTACCTAATTTATAAATTAAACTATCATAGGTATGTAGGTATGGGAAAGATATAGTATGTGGAGAATTTGGTACTATTCACAGTTTCAGACATCCACTGGGGGTTTTAGAATGTTTCCCCCATGGATACATGGAGACTACGGTAGACAAAAGATTCAGCATGAAATTTGCTGTGGGTCTCGTAATAGTAAAAAAAGTGTATTAGTCATAAATCCTTTAGAACTTAGCTTAAACAGAAGCAAAGAAAAAGAAAAAGCATTTGTTCACATAAAATCTGGATCTCATGTAAGAGAGGGATTTTTCTGTCTCTCCTTTGCCACCACAAACTCTGCTTTGCTTTTATCATCTCAAAAATTCCTAGAGACAGTTTTTAACTGCAAGAAGCTCCAAAAGAACTGCTCTTTCTAGTAGCACAAACAAGGCCTGATTGGCATCTCATTCCCCTGTCTCCTGTTTCTGTATCCATCCACACAATAGTATAACAGCACTACACTTAATTAAATTTTTAGTAATCTAAGAGTATTCCTAGCTTCTGTAGGCTCACTGTTTTGAAATTTATGAGGCATTAAATTAAAAATGTGAAGAACGTCCACTTAGAAGCTGCTACAAATCAGTTCATCCAAAGTATCTGTCCGAGGCAACTGATCAACATGTCTTCAGCACTTACCTGTGCACAGATTAGCAAAATTTGTTAGAGAGGTTTGGTCACTCATTAGCCTAGCAGGATAGAGACCCCAAACAAATAAACAAAACAACAACAAAAAAACCACTTCTTGTTCATAAGTTACACTGTGAAAGATCTATTTCTTGTTTCATTAAAATTTATTCTGTTGAACAATCATAAGATGTTTATTAGAGTCTGGCTTGTGCAATTTATTAGCACCTCCTCAGGGAACAGAAATGGTCCCCTGCAAACTGAAATATCCCAATGGCATTTAATAGCCTTGTTTGACATCATCAGTTTGCTTTTATCACATTTGGCTCATTTCAAAAATTATTTCACGTTAAACAAGTTACCTTTTAAGAGGGGAATGAAGAAAGAGAGGAATAGTACTCTTTTAATAAAAAAAAATGTAAAACTCAGCTAATTAGGAAAAAAGTATTTCTAATCTAGCTCTATAAATTTGGTATAAATTAAAAATTTAAAAAGCAGACCAGCTGGAAAGCGATAAAGCGTATCTACTTCTGATCCACTCTGCCGCCAGCTGCTTTTTCAAGAGTTTGGCAAAACCAGCCCCTGAACACTAAGTCCACTTCTTTTATTCCTAGAGACATACAGTCTTTTTTGAACTTGGACAATCGGTGACTTCATAAAGAGTGCTGTTGTTTTATTTACACTCAATTCATCACGCTCAACTGTAAACAAAGTGTCTGTTTTAGTTCTGCTGACAATTATCCACTTGTCAACAGCTCCCTCAAGTACCTTCAGCATCTGGCTACAGCAGGAAACCTCTACATCAAAATGAATGTCTCAGTCAACTCAGGATTTCATCAGCAGTCAGGATTATATTGGTAAGGAATGTCACCTAGGCACCTTGATGAGGATACATATCATCAGAGGATAAAGTGTTTCTCAGGATATCCTTTCTCTCTGTTGCTTTGGAAAAAGAAGAAAATGAATTCAACAGGGGGCTCTCAGAGGGCGCAAAGTTCAGGAGGAGGGTAAGGGATGGGTCTGGGACTTCAGAGATTTCTACAAATTATCAACCACCTGATGACACCTCCAGAAGCTGCTGAGAAATCTTCAGATATTATCTCCATTAGTGACGTCCCATGAGATCAACAGAACCAAACTGTGTTATGATGGGTGGGAATTTGTATGAGAAATGCATGGAAAGTTTTGGTTGCAATTTCACTAGCATTTTGAAGTATTAGGACTTCATCCACTGCCCAAATACCCTTTTTCCTTTGGGATGACTCCACCCACCCACCCCCCCCCATTGAAAAGGTGTAGGCTACATGGGGGGAAGTCTTTGCCAAAGTCATTAATATTTTGACGACAATAAAACTGTTTGAAAGGCAAAACAAATGCTACATTCGGTGGTCTGTTGGTGGGGAATTATTAATGTGTTCCCTGGAGCCTCCCTTGGAGAAAGGAGCCACAGAAAATTAAGCTGAACATCGATGCTGCATCCATTTCTGTTCTTTTCGCCCTAAAAAAGGAAAGAAATCATAATACACTATGTGGGGAGAGGACCTGAGAGCTCCTGTCCTCAGGGAAAATGTACGGGTTATTTGCTTAGATTTTATCACTTCGAGATTAATTTACACCCACTGAAAAATCCAAGGGATTCAAATCACTTGGCACCACTCCCGCGAAGTTGGATATCCGGGTGAGGAGATAGAGAGGCGGCGAGCCCACGAGGATGTAGACAACCGAGGGAAACCGAACGTCCAGCACCAGGTCAGAGTCTCAATGCGTCAGAAGTGGCCTAGCGCCCACGCCAAACGCAGTAACTCTGACGTCCTTCACCGGGGAACGTGAGGGCCATGACGGCCAGACCCATCCTGCGACGGCTCCCCCATCGCTACAGATACCAGCTCAGGTGGACTGGCAGGGTGGGGGGAGGTGGACCAAAGGAGAGTCTGCTTCTCTCCTCTTTCTGACAAAAGCTGATCAATCTAACCGCACGTAATTGATTTTAATGAGGAGGGGTGTGGTTCTTCTCATTAAAGATTGCCCGGAGTCATCAGCCTTCGCCGGCTGCAGCTCCGGGCGCTGACCTCTGTCCCTCTTTTCTGACCAGTCTGTGGATACTCGCGCGCCCGCCACGCCCCCTACCTTGTGGACCCGAAAGAGCAAGGGGATCTGAGAACCCGAATCCTGGCCGGACCACCGCCCTGTTTCACCTGGTAATTTATGCGCAATTAATTGAGATATCTTTTATACTTGATGTGTTGCAAAATTAATGCCTAATTTATGTAATTAGTCAATTAACTCTAATTCCAGCATATGTTCCCAATGCCCAGAAGGTGTTCTGTTTCCCAGGTACTTATTTTGATGTCACGAAATGCAGCTAATTAATTTTACATGCATATTAATTTGGGATTTCTTTAGCAGTTCCCTTTGTGCAAGTAATTTTAATATTTGTCTTTCTAACCTTTGGGGGTAGGTGAGGGAGGCACAGGTGGGTGTGAGCATCACGTGGACGCGAACGTGGAAGGTGCCCGAGGGTGGTCCGGTCCTGGGCATTGTTTTGGCTGAGGTCCCAAGTGGCGGGCGGAGTAGATGCTGCCCTCACCAGGCCCTTAAGGGGGCGTTTCTCGTCCTGACCCCACAAGTACATTTTGCGCCTGCTTTTGGGAAACCTACTCAGGGCTGCAGGTGGAGGCGTCTAGGCGTGCTGGCCGTAACCCCCAGGGGTCCCTGGACAAATCACTCCTCGCTCAAGTCATAACCTACTTCTGTTCCTGAGAGTGAGGAAAAGACTTTAATTTCTTTTCCTTTCTCTTTTCTTCTCTCTTCTTCTCTTCCCTCTCCCAGTCTCCCCTCTCCCCTGCCTTCTTTTTCTTTCTTCTTTTTCTGTCTTTCTTTCCTATTTTCCTTTCTTTTTTGAGTCATGAAGGACGACTCAAGATTCTCAGATTTCCAGGCCAGTCTAGGGAGGCAGAAAACGAATGGGCTGCTCAGTCGTGGCCGCTCTTCCTCTTAGACATCTCGCTGCTCCCGGTGTGCCAAGAACTGAGAGCCCCAAACTTGCTTGGTGAACCAGGAGGGAAACTGATCCTCCACCTCGGCTGTGTGAGCCACTATCTGTCTTTCTGGCCAGGAGCAAAGACTAAGCAGAGCGAAAGTTTACTTTCCAAGTTATTGGGTGGCACATTAAAACTTTTATCCTTTTGGACAAATTAATGAGCAATTTCATTAATAAAATCAGAGAGTAGTGTAAGTGCTATGATAATGAAGTTAAATGAGTGCACAGTAAAATATTCACTAATCCAGCGCATTGCCAAATACCCCCTTAATTCTGCTTAACACTAAAAGGGGTTTGAGCACCATAATGAGATTCCTCTGTCTGCTAATTAATTGACATGCTTCTGAATATTCATATGAGCTAGCACCAATACGTTCCTAATTGCACCGTGGAATAGATCTCAGAGGAAAGTAAATCGCCATAGACTTAATTAAAATAATATATTCCAGATCCAGGACCGGGAAAGATGAGACATTTGCCTTCCAGCGCGCTAAGAAAGTGGCACCTGGTTGGTGGAGGGGAGAAATATCAAACGTCAGCCTCAGCCTGAAATAAGCCGCGTGGGACGCGCAGGGAGGGCGTTCAGCTTCAGAAAGCAGCAGATACCGCTCTGGCCAAGCCGGCGGCTGGGGAGGCCGTGGCTCCCGGGTGCGTGGGCGCTCCCGCTGCGCGGGCAATGTCGCCCATCCCCAGGAAGTGGCAGATGGGCAGAGGGGCCAGCACTCCAGTCCAGGGCCCTCTCTTTCCTCCCTGCGGTCCCCGGGCTGCTCTGTAATGTCGTCTACCGAGACACGTGGGGAAACATCGTCGTCGGTCCATAAATTCCTGGAAAAACTTTTTCTAGGGGCAGTTGATGAAGCAGCAGCCACACCTCTCTCAATCCAGGCGGCGATCTTGGGAGAAGGACCACAGTGGGGAGGACGCCTAGATCCTGAGAATGACGCTGTCCTCTCTTGCCCGGGTCCCACTCCCTCAGGAAGCGCTGCGGTCTCCAAAACCGCTCAGCTAAGCTTCTGAGCACAGCATCTCGAACAAGTTCAGTGCCGGGCGCGTTCCAGCCGAGTTTACCTCGGCCGGCGGGAGGGAGACCCAGGCTTCGGACCCTGCATCTGTGTTGCACCGCCGAGCCATTTTCACCGGACCAAGAGAGTAAAATAAACTCTGGTTCCTGGGAAAGACCAGCCCGCCCCCCCCCCCTTTTTGGAAAAAAAAAATCACCACAGGTTAGAAACTAAAAAGAGTTTATTTGAAGGCATACAAATGCATATTTATTATACACATGTAGGCATTAACAATGTAAATTACACCGCCAGCAGTTGCTGGTTGTTTATTCATTAGATCTTTAGAAAATCTACATTGCCTCCAGACAGCGCGATGATAATGTGAAATACACAAGCAGTTTACATAACCAACTTCGACGCAGAGCTCTGCGCTCCCGCCACTCCCAGACATCAACAGGTCGCGGGGAAGAGGACGCAAAAGAAAACCTCAGTCGCTACAAATACCGAAGAGCCCAGGGCTCCCTCCCTTCTCTTGGAAAGGAGTAATAAAATTACCAAAGGGGAGCAACTGCCTCGCTATGTATGGTTCATCTATTTTACCCCGTTTGTGTGTAGCTACTTTTTTTCTTTGCAATTAAAGGAAATTGGTGACAAGAGGATAACAGGACAAAACGGAAAGATCGATATTCTCCTCAAGCTCCAGGTATCCGGGAGTGGCCGTTGAAGACCCCAAACTCACTACTTTTGGGGGTGAAGTAAAAGATAAGTTTTCTTTACTGCTGGCGCGGGGAGAAAAGACAGCCTCGCTCGGGGAAGGGCAGCGGCCAGCTCCACCAATCAAATCTCTATAGCCTCATAAACTCGTAGTTACCCACTGCAAAGAAAACCACCTCCCGGGTCAGCCTTCTTAGAATTAACAAATGTTCCGTGTTTCCAGAGATGGGGAGGCACTTTAGGAGAAAAGTGGCAATGCGGACTTAATAGTTATCCTAAATTTATAAATATTTGGATGTAAATATACACTTCCAAGATTCTTTCCTAATACAAGTATTTAATAAAAATAAATGCGGGGGAAGCTTGTGGGGGTGGGTCGTCTGTGTGGAAGAAGAGAACGATGTCAGCCGCACCTGTAAGCGGCGAAGTCTCCGAAGAACTAGCGCGGATCCCACGAAGGTCGGGTTAATGTTTACCCAGCTCTTCCCACGCACCGGCCGCGGCCCACCGCCAGCCGCAGAGGTGCCGGCGAGGCGACACAGAGGGGTGCGTGCTCGGGTTTTCTGTCTCCAGTTTCCTTCCTCCCTCCTCCCTCTTTTTTCCTTCTTTTCCTTCCTTGCTTTCGGTTAGACTGGCCGGGTAAATAAATAAACGCCGCCCTGAGGCTCCAGTCCAGGCTGCGCTGCTGGGAACGCCCCGAGTTAGTTCTCAGACCTAAAATGTGGTGTCTACACCGCTGCGGGAGTTAAAAACTAGAAGCTGAGAAAAAAAGAGAGTAGAGCGGGAAAGGCAAGCGGGAACGAGGATGGAGAGGAGTAAAGAGAAGGGGTAAAGAAAGAGCAGGAGGAACACAGGGGTGTAGGTCCATCTCTGGGGCGTCCGTAAGCCCTCGGGACAACCTTGTGTCCCCCTACTGACGGTTACCTGTAACCCAGCAGAGTCAGCAAACTGAGCCCCGGTGCTGCTTGAGCGCCCAAAGCAAAGGCTTGCTGAGTGCCAGGGCGCGGTGCGGGGAGCAGGCACTTAGCGCGCGGACGGCAGAAACCAAGTCCTATTTTCAGGTGAGCCCAAAAAGGGCGGAAGGACCCGACAGCCGTGGGGCTGCGAGCCGCGAACTGCCGGGCAGGCCACGTCCAGCCCCGCCCCCCAGCCATTCTTAGTCCCGGGAGGCCAGTGAGGATCAGCCGCTTTCTTTCTCTCCTCTCTTTCTTTTTCAAACCCGCTTTGTGGGTGGCAGCTCAGCGGGGGACTCTTGGAGACAAGAAAACAAAAAGCGCAGAGAGAGAGAGAGAAGGGGGGGGGAGAGAGAGAGAAATGAATCATCCTCAAATAGTTTTAACCTTTCCAGGAACACTGCAAGTTATTACATCGCAAGGCTGTTGTGGTCTTCAGCGAAACCTGCTTCTGCCATTAAGAAAACACATACTGCACACGTCCATTCCGGTTAAGCTCTCCCCCCCACCCTCAGCCAGCTTTAACAAACAAAGCAGAAGGGCAGGGTTTTAAGGCTGAAGACCTACAGGTTATCTGGTTCAAAACAAATGAAAAGGGGGAGATGTGCCAAACTATACATTATAGACGCAAAATATTCTTCATTTCAGAAACCTCTAGTCCCCCACACACACATACACTGATTTTATTCAGATTTATGAGCAAAGCGCATTTTAGCCCACTTCCCAGGGTTTGCCTTACTACCTTATGGCAATCAATATCTTATTTTTTCCAAATAATATAATGGAAGGAGCTTCAAACCGTTTTCCCACTTATTGGAAGCTTCAAAACACTTTATAAAGCTCAAAATTGCCTTCTGCTTCTGCTTTTCAAAAATTCCTCTCCCCAAAATAGTATTTTAAGAATGGGTGCCCAGACAAAGATACTGACTTAAAAAAAAGAAAAACTAAGCAAACCAACATTTTTTTGACAAAATTGGTATGAAAAGCACAGGCTGATTTTTCTCTCCCTACCCCATCCTCTCTAAAAAGACCCTTTGCTCCACCCTGCTATTAAACAAAACACAATACCTTTTTCTGGGTGGTACTGCACAGAAGTTGATTCAGTTTTGACAATGTTGTTTAGCTATCATTTGCTATTTTGAATGAATGGGAGCAATCCCCTCTTTTACAACATTTGTTTCCTATTATGGAGAGGTGCAGCAGTTGAGGGCAGACATGTGAAAGTGGCTGTTTGATTCTCTTTTTCATCTCCCTGACCCTGCTTTTGTCCCTTCTCACCCTGGGAATGTCACGCCTCGCTACTTCACTTTGAGATGCTCAAGAAAGTGGCTTTGTTATTCCCTTTTAGACATACACGAAATTGTTCTCATTCCCCCCGCTGTAAAAGATACTTCACATTGGGACTCGGTTCACAAGTGCAATGCAATTTGGCTTAGTCCAACCTTTGTTCTGCTTGTACAAATGAGCGAACAGTGCACACATTATACAGTTGATCTACTGCCGTCTTAACCCCAGAGTTAGGGGCTGGGAGAAAAGCAAGTTAATCCCTTCAATACCAAGGTGGCTTTAGCAATATTTCCTCCAATAATAATAATAGATTTGAATTGCTTCTTCTATTTCACACAGTGCAGAGCAAAACTTACTGGGAGGGTTTAGCAACAACAACAAAAATCCTTCCACCAAACTTTTGCAAATAACTTTTTAGGCAACTACATTCGTGAGCTTGATAAGGCCCAATTTAGAGCTATGCATTTGTCTGTGCAAAGGAGAGATTTGATTTGGAAACTAAGAGTTTAAAGCCTGAAGTCTCAGGAAAAAAAAAAAAAAAACCACACAGCCAATTCAAACATCAAATGGTATTTAGCAAACTAATTCCAAAGAGAAAGCATTGTGCTGAGCGGGGAAAGTTTTTTTCACAGGCATTGAAACTGCCTCCTTACCATGAAGGGGTGGGGCATACTTCTTGGGGTTGGGGGCAAGCTGGACCAGCACTGGATTCTGGCTACAGTTTGTTTTGAGCATGTGGTGGTAGGACAACTGGGCCTTGCATACCCTCCAGATTTCAGCAGCTGCTTGGTCTATACTCTCAAAGTGTGAGAGTGTGTTGCCACTCCTTTTCCTCCCAATTCCAAGTTAGAAACATAGATTTAATTCCAGGTGCCCAGCCACGACCAGAGGCCCTCTACTCATCTCTGAGCAAGATCTGGTAGGGACTGAGGCGTGGACAGTTTTGAAGTCAAGCCTCCCAGTTTGGATGGGAGTAAAGAGTGACCAGGAAGAGGAGACTCTTGCCTTTCTTAGAACCCAGTGAGATTGGGCCTGGAGGGAAAGAACTGATTCTAGGCAATATATATCTCTAAAGTTTTTCCAACCTTTTTGTTATGTGTTATGTTAGTTAAGGTCCAACTCTGATGAAATAGATGGCTTCAAAGTTCTCTGGCAGGCATTCTTTCCCACTAGTTTCCTACTAGGGGAAAGTGTGTCCCTTTGGCAGCACGGTGGAGGGGCGGGGGAAATCCTGGCTGGGGCTGGGGGTAGAGTACTGGAGAGTACAGCAGAGTCCTGGTTGGTACCGAGTCCTTTCACTGCCGGTTAGCAATAGGTACCAGAGCAGAAAGTTTGCCCCTCCCCCGCCTCTCTACCTTGGGCAGTTTGACTTCCCGCCTGACTTGGTCCGAGTGGCCTGAAAGAGTGGGCTCAAACTCTACAGGCAGTCGTGGGAGAGTCCTGGCAGAGTCAGGTTTCCCCTGACACGCGCCCAGCCAGGTGCCCGCCTCTGGAAATCAGCAAGTCGGTGCCATCCGGTGCCCCCAGGACAGGAGAACTTGCTGGGTGGGTTCCCTCTGGTCCTGAGATCCGGAAAGTCAAAGCCAGGCCCTTCGGTGTGGGGTGCGTAGGGGGGAGGCGCGCAGATTCCGAGGACAAACAGGTTTCAGGACACTCAGGACGGCATTTTTTTTTTTTTTTTAATTGACCGCTGACAGGCTGAGGGAGTTTGTTTTAGTGCTGAATGCCCGGGGAACAAAATCCTTTTGAAAAGAAAGCTAAGTCGTTTCACGCCACCAAAGTGCAGATTTGGTAAAGAATGACTGATGGGACAAAGCGGCCGGTGCGTTGGCGCGGGTTCCCAGAGCGAGCGCAGCGCCGGGGCAAATGCGGGAGGCGGCCGGCAGAGGCGGGGCCGGGCAGAGGAGCCCCGCACTGCGGTGAAACCCGGCCGTCCACGGCGCGCCAGCCGTGTCCCTGCCGATTTGGTAGAGATACGGAAACACGGAGGAGATAAACGTGAAGCCAAGAGGAGTAAAGGACCGGGATGCGATAGGAGCCGGGAAAGACTGGGGAGAGGGAGGGAGCATTCGGCCTAGGGGAGCGAAGAAAGCGGAGGGAGAAAGGGAAGGAAAGGACCTTTACTCTAAACGCTCCAGAGAGACAGCGCCAAGTACACTTGCCTGGTGGGGACAACAGATATCTATAGATAGATAGATAGATTAGATAGCCCAGGAAACCTTCAGAAGCTACCCGGCACTTTCCCTCCACCCCCCGTTGATGTTTGGTAAATATTAACAAACCAAGGCGAGTTGTTTTATGAAGTGTACACGGAAGGGCTGGCGGGGGCCAGGGAAGGTTTTCCGCTCCTGGAGCCCTTGCCCCCAAACCCCAGCCCCACCCTTCACGCACGCACACACCTGCTTGACGACAGAAGGAATCAAAATCAATATCGTATTTGTCACCCCTCTGTCTCCTTTTTACTCCCTCCAGCAGCCCGGGTGCCACTGAAGCGAATTGTGGATTTATGGAGGGAAATTAGCATAAATTATTACGAAATCTGTAGCCGTGTGTGGTCCAGCTTGTGGGAAAAGAGGCTATTGCGAACTCTCCAAGCAGAAAGGTGGTCGGTGGTGGGCTCCGTGGAGGCGATGAATGGCTATTGCGCCAAAGAGATTTCCATTTGGTTTGCACATGGGTATAATTGACTTATGTGTATTTTATACAGTTTTTCCAACAACTCCCTAAGCCTCCGGGTCGGATGTGCCCTCCCCCCACCAGCTTCTGTTTGCTTTGGGTTCTGTACAATAGACTCTGATGCACTTTTCAAGATTTCTGGAAAGTGCTCCTTCCCTCCTCCTTTTCATAATTCCGTCTTAAAATGCTGTAAATAGCATGCAAATCCTCTCTCCCACCTCTGGGCTTTGTAGACCTCCAGCAGGAACTTTGTAGCAAAGCACACGTTTTAAATGCGCATCTCACAACTTCTCCCCCCCACCCCCAATCCAAGGCAAATTTGTGCAATTAGGTTGGGTTTACTTAACTAACCCGGGGCGTGGGGAATGTGCCTTAACTATCCCAACTCTAGCCAGATCTTAAAGATTCCTACTTGCATTGTCACATGTTCCAAACGCGGGGGTGGGGATGGTGACAACTTTCCAGAGGAGATAAACAAAGATTTATTCCAACTTGTTTTAACTCGAATGCTTCCACTCTTAGAATTTAATCTTCTGTTTACTCTCAGCAAGAATTTCGACAGGCATACAATGACCCTTTGCAAAGCAACAAAATACCAATTGTTAAAAGAAGAAAACTCTTCTCTCTCCCCATTCCTCACCCTCAACACTCACCATACTGGGTAAAAAAGAATCCTCCTGCCTCAGTGGGAAAACCGAAATCTTTCGCTCCTGTCGTTCAGCATCCTGACAACCACTCATAATATTTTCTCTTTCTACGTATCAGAATGCACTGGTGTACGCATTTGCTAAGAGGATCCTAAAAATCCTTGGGAACTTATGTGCTGGTACCTTTCCAAACCAGGCGTGCTCCCGCCTAGTCCATAGGAACTCAGCGTTTCCTACGTCGGACCGAGGCCAGCGGTAGCCTGGACAGGAGCCTTTCCATTCCGGGAAACACAAGCCTTGACCACTTTTCCTGATCGCGGAGACCCTAGCGCTTTGGACCCCCCTAGCTCTTCCTACCCCAGGACCCTGGGGCGGAATCCTGTTGCAACACCAAGGAACCCCCACACAACACGAACGCCACACTTCCTTAGGAGCTAAAGCGCGCGCGATGGAAACCACAACAGCAGCCCGCGGTGGACGCTCTGTCCAGGCTCCACCGGAGCCCAACTGGTTTATCTACTGAGAAGGGCAATACGTACACGTACATTTATCTCCCCTTCTTGAACCACGTCCCCAGAGATAGGTCAACGTTCCTCCCCCACCCCCTCACACCCATCTCCCCCTGCTGGTTATTTTTTCCGAATTAAGAAGGTGACATTATTCTTTTCTTCAAGCACTTCTGTTAATATTGAAAAACGTGCGCTTGCATCTAAAGCGAGGCAGCCCAGACGCAAGAGCCATTTCAATATTAATGAAATTGTTTAATCTCCTAAATTCGTCGTGTTTAAGTTACGTTTTGGTGAGTTATTGACCACCTCCGAAACTGTGGTTAATGAAGTTGTGTGTTTGTGTGTGCGCGCGGGCGTGCGCGCGCCCTAGCGCTGAGGGATCTGTTTAATGCAAACCCCAAACAGCTCCACTAATAAAGCTCTAATATCATTGAACGTATTGAAACTTCACGCGCAGATCCCCCTCCCACCACCACTTCCAATAAACAAAAAGAGGTTCTCCTATTTCTGGACTTTGAAGACGATGTGGGGGTTGTAGGTTATTGAGTTTTTAACAACGCAGTAAAATGAATTCCTATTTAAAACCGCAAAATGTGGAGAAATGTGCAACAACCCGTGGGAACCCCTGGCGTCTGCTAGCACAGTGCCTGCACGCAGGCGGAGTCGACTATTTACTTCATAGCAATTTGATGATGATGACGACGACAGCGGCGATGAGGATAATGATAATAATGATTCATTTAACCCTCCCAAGGCGAATCCGATTAGAAGGAACCGGCCGCCCTCACCGGGCGGGCGGGGACACCCAAGGCACATCCCCACCCCCACCAAAAAGAAGAGAAAACTCATTGGTTCTTTGCAAGTCTCAGAAGTTATACTGGTGTTTTAGTGGGACAGCAGGTAGCTTTTTCTAGGCGCTCTAAACGAAATGGGGGGGAGGGAGTGGAGTTCCGGCTATAAAATGCAAACTTCCAGGAAACTCCTGACACTTAAAGTTTCAAACCACCTGGGATAAACAAGCGACCCTGAGGTTTGTCTGGTAATAAAGTGTGTCAAACAGGCGTTGGTCCTCTTCAGATCTGTACACCGTTTGCCCCAAGGAGTCCCTGAACCTCCATCCTGCGTTCAACCAAATTTCTAGAGGAATTTTTTTTTTTAAGCAAAGACCTGACTCTTCTTCGCTCTGGTCTACTTTCCTACGTTTCAAAAAACTTGACCAATACGTTTAGATTTTAAAATGGGCTCTTACATGAGGACGTCTGATGACATGCTGTACATATTTTTTTAACCACATCATTTTTGTAAAGAAGACACCCAAATGTGCAGAGCTAAATCAGCTGCCTAGCAAGGACAAGTCAAACTTCCACCTGACTCTCGAGCACTGGGGGGAAGGGTATGTTTTCATTATAATAACCCATGCAACCAACCCCCGGTAGTGCCAAGCGCAGGGAAAGGTCCGGCATCAGGGAAAAGCCGTGCCTCAAGTTAGCTAACAATACAAACCCGATACAAAGCAGAGGAAACAGAATACCCCAGCCAAGCAATTTCCATGTCAAACATCATCTGCGCGGCAGCTCTGTCTGCGAACGTTTGAGTGGTCGCCTGGCTCCCTGCTCCGCGGCCACCGCCTCCTCATACCTTCACAAGGCGCACACCGGCCGGCGCGTCCGGCTCCCCGCCAGTGGCCGAGGCTCTTCCCCCTCGCCCAGCCCGGAGCTGGAAGTGATTCCTATTGGCCAAGGTGCCCATGTAAATAGGTGTGAAAGAAACCAGAGCCGGCCGGGCTCTCCCTTCTCGCTCAGTCCCCTCCCTCTGCAGCCCCCGCTCCCCCCCCCTTCCTCCTCCTCCTCCCAAGGCGATTGTCATATGATAGCTAAGAAGTGGCACATTAATGAAGCGCCGCTACAGGGGTCTTTTCTGCTCCTGTCACCGCTTAAAACTATCAGATGGTTCGAGGGAGGACATGGAGGCAGCCACCTAGCTCGGCGGAGCCTCGGAGCCCACAGCAGCGCCCTCCGGAGCCCCGAGGCCGCCGCTGCCATCGTCCGCGCCGGGACTCGGCAGCGGATCTCCGTAGCCCGCAGGATACAGGGCAGCACAGGACGCTGAGCCCGGGTTCGCGCGGTGTCCAACCAAGCCGGGACGCTGCGCACCGGCTGCGAGCCGGAAGGGACCAGGCCAGCGGCGTCTCCATCCTGGATGCGGACGCGCAACTTGGAGCAACTTTAAGGTGAGCAGCTCTCTGTTCGGTCCTTGCCCTCTGTCCTTACTCCAGGCCCGACTTCCCTGCTACCCTCGCGGCGCTCGCCGGCTTCCCCTCCTGCGCCCCCTGGCTGGGTCCCACTTAAAGCGCAAAGTTGCTAGCGAAAGAGCGCGGGCGCTGGCTGATCCAGAGCCCCAGCCCCTACCCCTACTCCCCACCCCCGAAGTCTGTTATCGATCAGGCTGACCTCGAGGTATCTCAGTGCATCCATGCTACCTCCCCCATCACCTCCCCCCTTCCCAGATCCAGGCATTCCGCCGGCCCGCCCGGACCCAGAACGAGAAGAGGGCGACCAGGAAGATGCCTCGGCCCGGCCGCAACACGTACAGCGACCAGAAGCCGCCCTACTCATACATCTCGCTGACCGCCATGGCCATCCAGAGCTCGCCCGAGAAGATGCTGCCGCTGAGCGAGATCTACAAGTTCATCATGGACCGCTTCCCCTACTACAGGGAGAACACGCAGCGCTGGCAGAACAGCCTGCGCCACAACCTGTCCTTCAACGACTGCTTCATCAAGATCCCGCGGCGGCCCGACCAGCCCGGCAAGGGCAGCTTCTGGGCGCTGCACCCCAGCTGCGGGGACATGTTTGAGAACGGCAGCTTCCTGCGGCGCCGCAAGCGCTTCAAGGTGCTTAAGTCTGACCACCTGGCGCCCAGCAAGCCCACCGACGCGGCGCAGTACCTGCAGCAGCAGGCCAAGCTGCGGCTCAGCGCGCTCGCGGCCTCGGGCACGCACCTGCCGCAGATGCCGGCCGCCGCCTACAACCTGGGCGGCGTGGCGCAGCCCTCAGGCTTCAAGCACCCCTTCGCCATTGAGAACATTATCGCGCGGGAATACAAGATGCCCGGGGGGCTCGCCTTCTCTGCCATGCAGCCCGTGCCCGCTGCCTACCCGCTCCCCAACCAGTTGACTACTATGGGCAGCTCTCTGGGCACCGGCTGGCCGCACGTGTATGGCTCTGCCGGCATGATCGATTCGGCCACCCCCATCTCCATGGCTAGTGGCGACTACAGCGCCTATGGCGTGCCGCTGAAACCGCTGTGCCACGCAGCTGGCCAGACGCTGCCTGCCATCCCCGTCCCCATTAAGCCCACACCGGCCGCTGTGCCCGCGCTGCCCGCGCTACCCGCGCCCATCCCCACCTTGCTCTCGAACTCGCCGCCCTCGCTCAGCCCCACGTCCTCGCAAACAGCCACCAGCCAAAGCAGCCCCGCTACTCCCAGCGAAACGCTTACCAGCCCGGCCTCCGCCTTGCACTCGGTGGCTGTGCACTGACCCGCAGAAGCCTGCGCCTCCTCCCCTTTCCCACCCCACCACCGCACCGGTCTTCCCAGGATCCCACCAACCTTGCCCTCGCTGACCTGGGACGGCCATCCTAACTTGTCCATTTCACCTTCCGCCAACCCTCCCTCCCCCGAGAAAACTTTGTTTTGGACCTAGGAGACGAAACTCAAACTCGCAGACTGGCCGAAGGCACGGGGAGTTGTCCTCGCCCCGGCGACAAGGGAAGGCAGTGGGCCACCTGAGCCAAGCCGCTCCCCTCCCCGGGGCCCGGAAACCCGCTCGCGTTTCACTGGTGGGGGAAATCCTGCCGCCCGCTTTCGCCGAGAAAAGCGCCTCTTCCCACGGCGGCATCGGCAGAGCTCCGAACTCTGCCACAGTTTCGAGACTAGAGAAACTGCCTCAGAGGTTTCCTGGAACAGTTCCCCCCCCCCAGAGGGCTGCAGCAGCACCGCGGAGGGCCGGATCTCTTAACGTCCTGGAAAACTGCGGCGAAAAGGAGCCACTAATCCTCCTACCCGGCTCGCCTCCGCCCATCCGGCTGGGGCCCAGCGGACAGCAGCTTCCCGGAGTTGCGGCCCAGCCTCCCAGCTTCTGCGCGGATTTTTTTTGTTTTGGGTTTTGTTTCCTGCGGAGGCTCCAGGAGCTGAGAGTTCGGGGAGAGGCTGCCAAACTGAGGAGGGGACGATTGTGCTCTACACAAGCAAAACAAAACTAAAAGTAACCTTGTATTGTTTACAAAGCGCCTGGTAAAATGTAAACAGTGAACTTGAATCTGTCTTGCTAGGCGGAGGAGCGGGCAAAGCCCATTTTATAAGTACCTGTTGTAATGTGAATGTTTACTTTTCATTTCTGGCCAGGTTTAGGGGAGGGAAAGGGAAATGGGAAAGTTAATTGGGATGTTAACTTTCCAATTACTTAGAGACCTTTTTAGCTATTTATTTTATTGCTGAAAAAAAAAAAAAGAGAGAGAGAAAATGAAATAAGCCCATACCACGAAAATGTCAAGGGCAACCCTGGAAGAACTTAGATAAGCTGGTAACTTGAAGGGATGTCACTGGATAGCTCTCCCATGGACAAGTCTTTCTGTTTGCTACAAGAACTTTTCCAAGAAGCTAAAGGGCTGCAAAGAGATGTAAATACTTGTGAATAGGAATGATTATACACTGTGCAAAATGCACTTTTGTTTGCTATATTCCTTTAGAGTCTTAGGTAATTGGCTGGAAAACGAACTATTGTTCCGGTGTGACCTGCTTAAATTAAAAAAAAAAAGTTGTAGTGTCATCAGAACTGTAAAATTTTTACCCTCCCTGTACAGAATTAGCATGGCATTTTAAATATTGATGTTCTTGTTCCCAGCATGCCTGTTTTAAGACAAAGGATTTTAAAAAGGTGTCTACCTTAAATTATGACCTAGTCCAAATAATATTTTCTCATTAAAATATGTAAATTCAAATTTTAGTTTTGCGTGTTTTTCAAGAGTTGATACAATTAACAATTTTGCAGAAGATGGATGCAACGCTTCCCTACCCATGCTTTGTAAAACACTGAGCAGTTTGCCTTTTTCGTGTCATATTGTGAAAACAGTCAAACCTCCTCTTGTCCACGTGCAGACTGTAGGAGAAATTATTCAGACAGACTCTTGGAGGTATTTGTGCCTAGGAAAAGAGGAAACAAACTACTTCTATTTTAAATCAGGTGCACAGATGTAGTTTTGAAAGAAAAACGTATTGAAACAATATAGTACTTTATATGTACTTTTGTCTATCTTTAAACATACATTTTATGAAATGTACAGCACTTACATAAATATAAGGCTTATGGAAATCAGGGAGAAGTGATATGGAAAATTTACAAAGTAAAAACAGACTTGGCTTATTCAAGGCTTATATTCTGATGCATCTTATTTGGAGTGAGTATTCATTTCCTTGCTCCTTTAAATTATTGTAGCTGTTGAGATTATCTGAAGTTACCTGAAGTTATATGCCAGGAAACCTGTTCACCTTGAACTGAACAGATTTCTTTCACTCCTTCATGTGGGAAAATAATGCTCAGTGCACTTCTTTTAAAGATGTGAATGAAATTACTTCAAATGCCTGACTCTAAGTATTTGCTTTTGTTCAGAATATGCAGAGAATTAAAATTTGTCAAGAATTTATGGCTCAAGGCTAATTGACACGTATTGAAGAGGTCATGATATTTCCAGAATGAGGTGTGTATTCAACTAATGAAGTTACAAGACAAAGAGAAACTTAAATGGTGATTAACACTTTACTGTGTAAAATGATTAAACAACAGGCCCTTGGGCAACACAGAGAAACCCACATAAAGACCATGGTCACTATATTCCAGAAGCAGAATCCTTAACACCTGAGACCTTTACCACCTGGGAAACAATTCAGAGTTAACATAAAGTGTCATAAATCCTGTTGTGACCATTTTTTAAAAGGAAGGATCCCACACACAGCTAACAACAACAACAAGAAAAAGTGGAAAATAAATGAATCATTGAACTGATTAAAATGCATGAAGCTACTAAAGCCCGTCAGACAGGGGACAACTAAACTCATTCATCAAGGCCAATTCACAATTATATTAACAAGATCAGCTAAGGAAAGCCTGAAAAACTTATCCACCCCCACCCAGGGAACTCTTGAAACTTTGTGCTCAAGAAGAAAGCATATACATTTTTTAAACTTAAATATGTTTAAAACAGTTTCCGGCAAGAGAAAATTAAGGCTATCTCTAGAATATTCTAATCTCACTGAATTTGGTAATGCTGAATTGGAACTGGGAGTGAAGAAGGTATAAAGGGACAACTTGGGCCTCAGACATTTTATAGATCAACAGCTTTGAAAGTCAGGTAAAATATTCCTCCTATAATAGGCACTAAAATTTAGGGGAAAATGATGTGTACCTACCCATTTAAGATAGAGAGGCAGATAAGATACAGATCCTATTTCTGATTTTTAGTAGAGGAGAGATTTCAGCTCGGTATTTGAAAATGTTCTTTTCAGCTGGTAAGTTCGTCATGGTGTATTGCAAAGAATGAAATAACTTGGGCATTGTGAGCCCTGCTTTCACAGTTGTAGGCATCTTTTCTCAGACAAAGTTGAATAAGTAAAAAAAAAAATCCATTGATGATATTTTGACCTTGATCAGAAATCCAAGGGCAGTCAAAACACAACACATGCCTCCACCCAGCTTCATCTCGCCAAGCTTTGGGACGTATGCCTTGTTTGGCTGAAGTGCCCCACAAATAAGGAAGTTTATAACTATGATACCTTCAATAGCTCTCTTTGTCATGTTAAATCTTTTCACCTGGCTCAAGTCCAAAGTCAATACACACAGCTTTAAAATAAAACTGGAAGAGACAAACCCCTGGACTAGGAAGGTATGTATTCAGGTCTTATCTGGAGAACTGAGATAAGTTATATTATTTTATATTTTATACATTTAGGCCGTCTTGATTTTTTAAACTTAGGGTTTTTTTTTTAATTTGCAAGTTGGACCACTCTGTGACTATTCGTTTTTAACATGATTCTGCATGCTACAGTGTCTTAAAACAGCTTTCTCTGTGATTTGAGGAAATGCTTACACAATGAATGCATTTCGTGCACTTTTTCAAGAGAAGTTAATCACTCCTTCTGCTGCCTTATTTGTGGGTTTTGAGAGTCCTGAAGGAATGGTACTAGTAAATGGTCATCAGAACGACTTCGATATTCTAGCAGAGTTGAATTCCTTTAAATGGATGAAAAGACTTCGTGCCTTGGCAGCAGGACTCTGGCTAGGTGCTCCAGTAGGATGGGGCTGGAAGGAGAGAGGGGGGAAGAGTCCTGGCTGGTGCTGCAGACAGTAGGATTTACATTAGTTTATGCAAGGCTGGGGGTGGTGGGAAAGGGGGGTTCCAAGTGGAGAGCTGAGGATTTATACTTTTACAAATGAAAACTCCCTTTGTGAAAGGTATGCAGTTAAGAAACAGAAAGGATCAGGATCTAGTCTTAAATTCGTAATATAAATGTCAATTAATTTTTTTTTTCCTCTTAAAAGCCACATATGCACAGAGACACCCAAACAAAAACAAAACAAAAACAACCCAACCCACCGGCTGTGAAGCCTCAAAGGGGCTGCATTTGTTTCGTTTAAACTAACAACAAATTATCTAATTAATATGTTTCAATTACAGCATGAAAGGCGCAGCCCCTGGACCGCCCGCCGTGGGGGCACAATAGCCCCAGAGCCCACTCTAGGAATTTACAATAACTTCACATCTGTTTCTTTATTTTCTACTTTTTGAGTCTAAAACTCCTCTCAAGATTACTTCAAACCACAGCCTGAGTTATGAAATATGTCCCAGTGTTAAAGGGGGATGAAACTTTGTCCACGGATGCTTCATTTGCAAGCAAAGAAGTGAAAGCCCATTGAAGAGCATTAAACAAATATATTAGAATTCTGTCACTTTATGCAATTGAGTAGATCAAATGAAGGGTCCCGGCCACTTCATTCACTCTCATTCACTCGAATAGAAAATGCAAAGAATAGCAACCCGAGACTGGGCCACCGATGTAGATTTAGCTCCTTTTTACTGGGAGACAAAAAGGCTGAATTTTCACAAACACATTGCTGACTCGGGGACTAGGAAACCGGCACTGGAACCCCTTTGGAATTTAAATTCATTTTACCTTCCTCTGTCTTTGCGGGAATCTGTTTGCACTACAGTGCAAGATGCAGGCATCCTCTGGCCTCTGAAAAAAATGGGGGAGGGAAAGAAAGTGAGTGGGGGGCCAGGCAATGTGGGAGTCAGGATTGATTCCCAAGGAACTCCTGGTGATCCACTAACACTCAGGTTTGAGATAGTAAGTTTGATTTCAACAACTCTCTACCTAGATCAATATAAACATCATTGTATCACTCACATCTTCGAGTCTCTTACCTCCTTGTTTGACTTGGATTACACAAACAGCATGTTTTCAAAGACCAGAATCACATCTGGGTCATCAGCTTTTCTTCTTTCAACTAATATGTGGCCTTTGGTGTCACAATAGACTTGAAAGCTGATCTTTCACTCTCACCTGCTCTGTCTCCCCTGGCTACGTCTTGTCTTTCTCTCACACACACCACTAGCTATCCTGTCTGAGCACTGGGACAGTAATGTGAAAATGAGGAGAGGAGGAAATCTTTGGGTAGAATTTTCAAGTCAGATTTGTCTTACATTTTCATTTTTCATTGGTGGGGTATTTGAGATAATCTTGTTTGGTGGGGGTGGGGATAAGTCACAGGGTATTTGAGATAATCTTGTAGGGATACTTCTGTCCTGTGCTTCAATGACTGACATTCTTGTTTTAGTGAACTTTATAGGCTTTTATTGTGTCCACATCGTGGAAATCTTACAGTGACTATTAGAAGTGCTTCCAGAGACCGTAGGAAAAAACAAAGAAGCAGGCTTCTCAGCTTCCAAGGTGTGATTACAGATGCCTGACCCAACTTTTCTCAACCTGGAAATAACAAAGGAGATCTGCTCTGAATTGAAAAAGTATTTGGAGAGTTTTCTATTGTGTTTCAAAATTTTGACTGGTACTGTTTCCAGGTACGTCCAAACCTTTAACACTTTTCATTTTGGCTTCAAGCTTTCTAAGGTTGTATTTGAAGCTGTTCTTCATTTAATGCTTGGGATTGGTGCCTGAAGCTGGAGGGAGGAGGGAGGAAGGAAAATGGCTCAGACCTACAGATACAAAAAAAAAAAAAAGATGTTAAATAAATACTTGGTTGTTTTATAATCACAAGCTCGAAGCTCACCAGAACAAATAAGAAACTGATCGGAAATTATCTATGAAAAATTGTAGTTGGTTAAATAAAAACTTTCTTGGAATATTTTCTTTCCAGAATAGCATCAAGAATATTTGGACAAAGGGTTCTTCTTTGGGGGCGGCCTCCTTTTGCCTGTGTCTGCAAATAACTGGTGTCAAATCAGTCGCAAGCTTTTGAGGGAACAAACTCTCCAAGCATTAATTAGAGCAGATTAAGCTCCCAGATAAAAAGCATTCTTTAAGTATCTGTTGTTTGGAGACATTGTGATTCTAATTCATGCTTTGCAGCCTGTATATTTTTATTTACTCAGTTAATTTCTTCCCAAGAGTGTTCCCTGTTAACTGGGTTTGCCTAGGTATACAGTACAGAAAGAGTTATTGGTTAGCAGAAATAATTGTTTTCAAACTCTGCTTTTGCTACAGATTTCTCTCTTCTTCTTTACGAAATGCAATGTATCGGTCCATTGATTCCAGCACATAGTAGCATATAGAGAAATTGTTCAATAAAGGATCTTAATTTTGTGCCACTTAGGAGAAGCTTAGTATTTATTAAGTAGTATCTAGAGTGTTTTGCATTAATTAAAGCAGCTCCTTGGAGAGACATTACAGCCAGTAATGGTTTCACATAACAGAAAAACTCTGACATCTGGACTCTCCAGCTCGACCTGCCACAGTATAACCAGAGAGATTCAGGTCTGGCTCCCTTGGAAATACCAACATATGTTATATTTATTTACATATGTTTGATAGACTGAAGGTCTATGCATAACAATAAAATTATCATTGACAAGCTTCACATTGTCCTAGGTGCCACGTCAGGTACCAAAAAAAAAAGCTGGAATTATTTGTGTTAAGATTCATGGCATGATTTCACATGGGAGAAAAACTGACAAATGAGCGCCCAACTCTCCCATGCTCAATGGCTTGGTCAGATTGAGTCTCGTATTTCTGAGTCTCTAGATGCTAACAGGCCTCCTTACTGTGTTCTGTGTTGGTGGACAGGGAAGAGTAAGGGAAGAGAATAGGCAAGGACAACATTTTCTGGCCATCAGATCAGTCCAGATTATGTTGACACAGTGATTCCTGTACCCAACGCAGAAGGACGATTGATGAGTGAATGACTGAGAGTTCTGAAGAGTTCTGTTGGTTTAGCCTAGGTAAAAATTCTACGCCTTTGTTCCAGTTGTCAGTAAATGAGAACGTTGACTGAGGCTAGGTTTCTGCTGTGACATTAAGTTTATAAAATTAAAACATGTGAAATGCATTTAAATTTACTTGTGGATGTTATTGGCTTTAATAAAAGGAGAACCCCTCTCATAAAACAAGAAAATGAAAATAATTAACTTTGACACAGAAATATAAACAGCAATTTGATTAATTATAGTGCTAATTATTCTTTGCTGTATAGTCAAACATTATCCAATTCTTAAAATGACAGCTGCTGAATAAATCAAACAAAATAATCACTTGGAATTTCACTGCAGTGAGAAATGGTGCTGCTTAGGGAGAGCGTTCTATTGATTTTTAAATCTAGAATAGCTTTTGCCCTATTCTATTTCATTTACAAACTTAGTTTTTACTTTAAAAATACTACATCATAGAAATGGTTTTTCTATCTATTTCCTATGCATGTTTAAACATAATTCATTTCTTCTTCTTCTTCTTTTTTTCTTTTGAGACAGAGTCTTACTTTGTCATCCTCAGTACAATGCTGTGGCATCGTAGCTCACAGCAACCTCAAACTTTTGGGCTTAAGTGATTCTCTTGCCTCAGCCTCCCAAGTAGCTGGGACTACAGGCGCCCGCCACAAAACCCGGATATTTTTAGATATGGGGTCTCGCTCTTGCTCAGGCTGGTCTCGAACCCCTAAGCTCAGGTAGTCCATTTGCCTTGGCCTCCTCATTTCTTCTTTCAATATTTTCCATGGTTATAATCAGTATACAACATTTTTATCTTGCTTTTCTCCAACATTATGTCATGACCATTTTCTCATGCAGTTATATGGTTTTCATAACCATCTACGTTTGTTTTTTTCTTTTTTGAGACAGAGTCTCACTTTGTTCCCCTGGGTAGAGTGTCATGGTGGCACAGCTCACAGCAAACTCAAACTCTTGGGCTCAAGAGTAGCTGTGACTACAAGCGCCCACACACCAGGCTAGTTTTTCTTATTCTTTCTTTCTTTCTTTCTTTTTTTTTTTTTTGAGAAAGTGCCTTGCTCTTGCTTAGGTTGGTCTTGAACTTTGAGCAGAGGCAACTCAACAGCCTTGGCCTCCCAGAGCACTAGGATTACAGGTGTGAATCATTGAACCTGGCCTAAAACTATTTCTTACCTCTCAGATATCTTCTCCCAAAGGGAAGGTCCTTAAGACAGACCACCTTGAGTCTAAAACAGTGGTTCTCAATCTTCCTAATGCCGTGACCCTTTAATACAGTTCCTCACATTGTGGTGACCCCCAACCATAAAATTATTTTCGTTGCTACTTCATAACTGTAATTTTGCTACTGTTATGAATCATAATGTAAATATCTGATATGCAGGTTGTATTTAGGCAACCCCTGTGAAAGGGTCGTTCTACCCCCAAAGGGGTCGCAACCCACAGGTTGAGAACCACTGGTCTAAAGTGTCTAGGGTCACAGCAGGTGTTGACTGTTGTATTTCTTTGGCTGCGTTGAGATAACTAATTCCTAAGATTTGAGACTGAGGGAAAGGGGATGACGAAAGGGATAAGGAGTCTGAGCTCCAGACTTTGTCTCCTTGTAGCATTTTGTTTTGATCTTCCCTATGTGACACTGTCATATCAGACTTCCCCCCACTTCAGATTCCTGGGATCGTATTTGGTTTTAATAAACTGACTCAACAGTGTGTGGGGCATGACACAGGCACCCCTTAGTGCTTACCGGTTGGCAAAGATGAAAGATAAGGAAGAAGAATGAACACACCACACGCCCCAGAAAAGGACCATAGCTAAGACTGAAATCCTTCTCCTGAATCAGAGTCTATGGTTTTTGACTGGAGGGAAGTCACGAAGCCAAAGGAATTTGTTCATAAGTATTTTTGTGTAGTCTCTAAACTATCCCAGCCACCATCCTGCCCTCAGCATGGCTCACCTAACACAGAGAGGGGAGAGGTAAAAGGAGGGTGGAAAAGGAAATTTGAGAGGAAGAGGAAATGTCTCTGTTAACATGATTCTTTTTTTTTTTTTAAGACAGAGCCTCAAGCTGTCACCCTGGATAGAGTGCCGTGGCATCACAGCTCACAGCAACTTCCCATTCCTGGGCTCAAGCGAAAGTGCCTCCCAAGTAGCTGAGACTACAGGTGCCCGCCACAACGCCTGGCCATTTTTTGGTTGTAGCCACCATTGTTGTTTGGCAGGCCGGGCTGGATTCGAACCCGCCAGCTCAGGTGTACGTAGCTGGCACCTTAGCCTGTTGAGCCACAGGCACCGAGCCAACATGATTCTTTATATAGGTCCCCCAGGACTTCTCACCACAGGTTCTTATAATTCAGCTCCAGCCAATCCAATTCAGCATCAGTCAATCCAATTCAACAAACATTACTGAACATCATCTGCCACAAAAATCACAAGCAAGATCTTCCTAGTAAATATCTTGGTCAGGAGGCCTGAATTTGCATCTCAGTGTTTCATCATTTAGCTGCATGGCTCTAAGCAAGTTTCCTTGGTGCTCAGTTACCCGTCTCTCACACCTATGGAAAAAAGAGTCCCTCAAAGTCTTGTTGCAAGGATCAAATGGCGCAAAGTCTAGATTAAAATTCATTGGAGTATCATGCAAAGTTATGTTACTATCATAACAAAGCAATAAAAAATCAAAATAGTTTTAGAAATTCTCCTACCCAAGAGGTATTTCTTTTCTTTCTTTCTTTTCTTTTTGTTGAGACATAGTCTCACTTTGTCACCCTCGGTAGAGTGCTGTGGCGTCATAGCTTAGAGCTACCTCAAACTCTTGGGTTCGAGCTATTGTTTTACCTCAGCCTCCCTAGTAGCTGGGACTACAGGCGCCGGTCACCACTCCTGGCTATTTTGTTTCTTTGTTTGTTTGTTTCTTTAGCAGGTCTGGGCCAGGATCGAACGCGCTAGCCCTGGAGCATGTGGCCAGAGCCCTAACCACTGAAATACAGGCACCACTGCCCCCATCCTGGCCTCCCTCCTGCCCTCCCCCACCTAGAGGGATTTCATCTTAAGCTCTTCCAATAGATTGCAGACTTGCAGGGGAAGGTCTTATGTTTTTCACCTTCTTTTTTTTTTTTTTTAAACAATGTTTATTTAATTATCTTTTTCCTTGTTTGAGAAAGTATCTCACTCTGTTGCTTAGGCTAGAGTGCAGTGATGTCATAGTAAGTAGTTCACTGTGACCTCCAACTCTTCCAAGTGCTCCTCCTGCCTCAGCCTCCAGAATAGCTGAGACTACCAGTGTGTGTTACCATGCCCAGCTAATTTTTCCATTTTTTATAGAGATGGGTCCTCTAACTCAGGCTGGTCTCAAACTCCTGGCCTCAAGCAATCCTTGTCCCTTGTCCTCCCAAATTGCTAGGATTACAGGCAGGAACTACCATGCCCTTCCCCATCTATTTAACACCCAGATTGTCACTGCCTGCTTTCCTTTTCCCACCCCATGAGGCAGAAATAACTTGGCAGTGAAGGGGCAGGTTGGCAAGATAAATTGTTGCTTATTTTTGGCACATTCTTCCAAAGTGGATCTTTTCACAGATTTTTAAGATATGATTTTGACAAGTTGGATTTTGACAAGATATGATTGTATCAAGATTGCTTAATAGAAAGATGAGAAAATAGTACGACAGCCAGGCACGTAGAGACAGACAGTCATCACAAAAATCGGTCACTTTCAGTCTTCTTGTTCCCACTAATTAATGACACAGACCCCACCGTCTGGTAGTAATCACTGCTTTCCAGCTCCACCCCATTCCCAGCCCATGAAAGCATCTGGCTACTTCCCTGACACTTGAAAAAAAATTAATAAATACCTACGGGGCATTTACCATATGCCAGACATTGTTCTAAGTTATTTTGAAAATATTAACTCATTTAACCCTAATAACAATTTTATGCAATAAGTACTTTTTATTATGCTCATTGTACAGATGGTAATATTGAGGCATAGGTCACTAACTTGCCCAAGCTTACCCAGCTAGTGAGTGATTTTGATGCCTGATGGGCCCTCAATAAAAGTTGGTTCAATATAAAGATGCTTCTGTTACTGAAGGCAGTAGGTCACACAATTTCCCAGACTCAAGAACTATAGCGAGCTCATTACAATCTAAGGAAGCCAGCCTGATGAAGAGCAAGACCCTGTCTGTACTAAAAATAAATAAATAAATAAAATAGAACAGTAGCTGGGCATTGTGGTGGATGCCTGTAGTCCCAGCTATTTGGGAGGCTGCGGCAAGATAATGGCTTGAGCCCAAGTGTTTGAGTTTCTTGCGAACTATGATGCCATGCTACTCTCTATCCAGGGTGACAGAGTGAGATGGTCTCAAAAAAAAAAAAAAAAAAAAATCTACGGAAGGAAAAGGAGAAACACCCGCTGATGACTTCAGCACCCAAGAATATGTGTAGCTGCCAATTTAATCACTCTCCTCTTTCTTCTCTTTTCCTTCTTAGCTTTGCAATGATTTATGATTCACTAAACTGCATTTTCTTCTTAACCTACTGTCTATTTAAGTTATGTGGAGGGAGAGAGTAAAATTTTAATAGAACCAAAGACGCCCCTCTGTTCTAGCTCATAGCAATTTTTGATTTTTGACCTCCCTCAGTCATATACCAGAAATCTCACGGTGGAATATCCAACCCTGCCCCCATCACCAAATGGACCTCAGGGTATGTTCCACCAACCTGGATTCATACACGATCAACCCGAATCTCTCGGGATTGAGGGCAGTCAATATGAAATGGAAGCAGGGATGCAGTCTAATAGTTAGAAGAAAATTACTGACCCGAGTGTCTTTTTCTTCCCTGACAGTCTCTGTCAGGTCATAAAATAAACTGGAAGTGGGGAAGAAATGCCATTTTTGTCCTTTTTTTTTTTTTTTTTTTTGAGACAGAGTCTCATTCTGTCACCCTTGGTAGAGTGCCCTGGTGTCAATCACAGCTCACAGCACCCTCCAGTATTTGGGTTGAGCAATCCTCTTGCCTCAGCCTCCCTAGTAGCTGGAACTACAGGCACCCACCACTACCCCTGACTAGTTTTTCTGTTTTTTTCAATAGAGATGGGATCTCACTCATGCTCAGTCTAGTCTCCTGAGCTCACACAATCCTCCTGCCTTGGCCTCCCAGAGTGCTAGGATGATAGGTGTGAGCCACCATGTCCAGCCATTTTTTGCACTTTCACTGTGATTATAACAAGAAGGAAAAATGGAAAGAAGGGAGGAAGGATCAGGTTGGTGTAACTTTCTTTTTGTTGTTGTCATTTGTTTTTACGCATTTTTTTTTCAAGAGGAGGTCTTGGTATGTTGCTTATGCTGGTCTCGAATTCCTGGGCTCAAGTGAGTCTGTCCTTCAGCCTCTTGAATACCCGGGATTATAGGAACGGACCCCTGGGCCTGGCTGATAGAACTTTCTAACTCAGTACATACAGGTATAATTGTGTCTGTTGCTGATGGAACCCAATATGGAAAGCAACAGTATTTGATGTTTTCTCTTAATGCTCAAATTTCTTTAGTGATGCTTTCTAAGGTGTGAGTGGGTTCTCACATATCTTTTTCAACCCAATTCCCAGGAGGCTGCCATTTGTATGTTTTTAAAATGTACATTTTAAGACAGTTGTATGTCTTCGTGTTTACTCTCCAGCTTTGGCCTCCCTTTGGACCATTGGCCTTGGTTCTAAGTGACTTCTGAAGAAACAGATGATGCTTCATACTCAGATGATAGGCTCCCAGCTTGCTGTGCGTTTCCCTAACAGAGCTGTGCCTTGGTGTCTATGTTTTGACTGGATGACACTAGTGAGCCTCAAGCAAATTTTTTGTTTGTCTCACCTGGTTTGTGTTAGAAATTGCTAAATAATGGTTTATACCGAGCACTTCTGGTCTCTTTGTGTTTTACATGACCCCCTCTCCCCCCACTGCAAGAGGTCCTGGTGCTGCTCCTTAATTGGCCACACTTAGTCACTAGAGTCACTTCATGCCACCCTATCTTTAAAGATGGGTACTGCTGGGGTTTTGTTGTACCTTTCTCCCTTATTCTTTTCCATTTCCACCTGAATTTCAAAGCACGCATCCATGCAGGGCTCAGGCCAGTCAACTGCCAGTTCTCTGGGCTTGGTGCCTATGAATGTTCCTACTCCCTGGGGCTCGGGGGCCGTTAGAGAAGATGCTTTAGATATCCTAGCTAGGAAATGTTCTTTTGCCTTCATTTACCCACTTTCGTAAAAATATAAATAAAAGAAAAAAGAAAAACAGAGGAAAAGAAAAGAAAATCAGCTATTACTTTGGAATAAAAGTTTTCTGTGATGGTTTCTGCTGCAAGACTGTTCTATTTGTTTTCCAAGGTGTTATTGAGTTACCTTTGCCCCCACCAAGTTGGTGGTCACTGAAAATTCATATGCTGTTTGCTAGGCTGACTCATGCCCCTTCCTGAATCTTATAAAAGTATCCAGTCTCGGAACCAATAAACTTGACAAAGTGTAAGCATTCTTTCCCCATTCCCTCAAAGCAACATGTGTGGCCCTATATGGTATATGCTCCATACCATCTGTTGGTATAAAATGACCTAAAGGGAGAGGAGAAGTAGAAAGATATTCTTACAAGTTATCAAATGTGGATAGTGTTTCCCCTAAAATAAAAATGGCAGCTCTATTTATAAAGGGGTGGGTTAAAATTATGGAAGCAAAGATTTAAAATGAGGGCGTTGACCACATCACTGAAACCTTCCAAGCCTTAGTTTTTTCACCTGAAAACTGAAATTTATATTAGAAATGTTGAGCTCGTTATTTATCTATCCTCTCTCAGCCCCAAACTCAGTTTTCTGTCCTGAAAAGTTTATTTCCCAAACGCCTTTGCCAGATGACTTCTTGTGAGTTTTTTGCAAACAGGAAGTTCCGGAGGATTGGTGGAAGGCAGGAGGCGGGGAGAGGAAAGCTGCCTCCTGATTTGCTGCTCCTATCACATTCTCGCCCATAGTGGCTCCTTAGGCGTGCCCATAAAGACCTGAGCACTAGCTCCTCAGGGCCTCTCTGCTGACCTCCAGGGGCACAGGGGGCAGTACCCCTGCCTCAGGTCTGGGTCTCAACTCTCTGGGACCCCTTCTGCACACTCTATGGCTCTGCTTTCTCCAGCCTCTGTGATCCTGCTGCATACAGTTACTACCTTGCTGTTTTCTGGGTGTTTCTTTTTTGTGCTCTAATCCTATTGATATCCAGGTAACTGATTCTCTGTATTAAATTTTCTCTATTTGATTTTTTTAGTATGACTTCTGTTTTCAAGACAGAAACCTGAGTAATGGAGTGTTTATGATGCCAGATCACTTAATCCATCATCCCTATCACAGGGCACACTACTGTGCAAGGACTTGGGCGACAGGGACACTGTTGTAAGTATATACCTGATAAGCCCTCACCTGCAAAAACTCACCATCTACCAGAGAAGACACACAGAAGGAGCCTGCCTGAATGGAGGGACAGGTTCCCCGAAATTTCTGAGAAGAAAGAGGAGAAACCAAAGGCCTTGAGAGGATTTGGGGTTTAGAACTAGCTGAAGACAGAGAGCTCAAACTCAACATTACTATAATAAGGACTTCAGGGGCCATGTCTGGCTGACAGTGACTTTTCCTACTTGATGGAAATAAGTCTCTGGGCGGAGACCAAAGGGAGGGCAGATTGAGAAGGGACAGAAAATAGAAGTTCTAGAAGCCAGGGTGAAGAGTATGTGGAACCAGTGGAGACCCTGGGAGATTTATGAGCAATGAAATGGCCTCAAAAACCAGAAATGGCCTCACCACCTCAGGAAGATAAGAAGTGATTGCAGACAGATGGCAGGGGAGCAAGGCCCATGGGAAGTCACCTGAGTGCTCTCAGGGATGAGGGTTGGGGCTACCACTGTTCCTTTCATCCAGTACTAAGAACTTTCCTTTCTTGGATCCCCACAGTGAGTTTGGACTGTTTGATTCACATATGTTATTCTCCTTCAGTCCTCACATCAACCCTACGAGGAATCCTTATTATATACATGGGAAAATTAATACCTGATAAGTGGCTGACTGTGACTCAAAATCTAGTGCTTTTGCCTGTCTAATCCACTGCCATTGCAACATATAGCATGTCCTTAAAAAGGTATTTATTGAATAAGACACCACTGACTCTACTGTGACACACAGAAGGAGATGACAGTGAAATAATTAAGAATAGAGAAAAAGGAATGGGTTTGAAAGATATACCCCACAAATGAAAGGACGTAGTGACTGACTTGAACAGTGGGAGAAATGGTACTAGGCAAGAGGGATAAGAATCAAAAGAGCTGAATGGCAATTCAATTGTCAGGACAGCTTGGATCACATGTAACAGAAACCTACTTAACCTGATAGTTCTAGCAAAAGTCTCAGTAAGGAGTCTGATTCTTTCTTTTTGGTTCATCACTGTAGCTGAATAAGTACAGTATTCTGGCCACAGGTGCGTCGTGTCCCACCCCGGGACCCAGAGACGAATGCCATGTGCAGAATTCTTTAGACTGGGCAGGATCCCTTCAGAAGGCTCACTATATCACTCCGACTGCAACGTGTCCAAACTGGTTAACTAGAAACGAGGTGCCACTGAGGGAAAATGGGGATAATGGAGAGCAAGTCACTCTGGGAGGAAAATGTTGAGTTTCGGCAATGACACGCTCGGCTTGCACCAGCTCCAACAAGGACACAGCTTAATCATGAAGATGTCTAACTGTAACCTGAAATGGCTTCCATGTTTCTTCAAAGAGTTTAAATTGTTTTAACTTTCAAGGTAAAAATGCAAATTCCAGAAATTCTGGAACATCATTGCTTTTAAATGTAGCGTGATTGGGAGGTTGAGGTAGGTGGATTCTTTGAGTCCAGGAGTTTGAGACCAGACCAGGTAACATAGTGAAAGAGAAAAAAAAAAAAAGTATACATATATATGTATAAAACCAAACTTACAGAACTTATATACAAAGCAAGGTGAGATTTTTCTTTGTTAATGCACAAATTATTGGTCCAGGTAATAATGTTTTCATCTCTTCATAAACCCCATGAGTTTGCAGCATTAAACTAAAACACGATTTGGCAAATTTTACCCCATGAGCCAAATCCAGCCTGCCACTCGTTTTCTGTACATCCTATGAACTAAAAAATGGTTTTTATATTTCTAGATGCTTAAAAAAATCAGAATAATACTTTTCTGTGGCATATGAAAATTATATAACATTCAAATTTCAGTGCATATAAATAAAATTTTATGGAAATATAAACTGAAATGCTAGCCATAGTCATTCATTTATACATTGTCTGTGGCTGTTTTGCCTTACTAATGCAGAATTAGTAATACAGCCCACATGCCTTGCAGAGCCTAAAGTATTTATTAACTGGCTCTTTCAGAAAAAAGTTTGCCAGCATCTGTGCTAAAAACTTGGAGTGTGAGGTTTTTACTGTCATGCCTATGTCTATTAGATGGTGACCGGACTATAAAGCTGGCAAAAAGCCAAGATGAAGTCTAGATTTTTCAGAAAGTAATCCATTTGATTGTGAATTGGAGGGAGCTGTTAATAAACTTATCCAGAGGTTGTTGGATCAAATAGCAAAAGTTTGCCTCACTTTATTTTGGGATGGGATCTGTCTCTGTGACCTAAGCTGGAGTCCTATACTTGAGCAAGCAATACTACTGCCTCAGCCCCCTGGGCACTGGGCTATGGGTGCTTGCCACCACGCCTAGGTGATGTTTAAAATTTTGTGTACACAAGGGGTCTCCCTATGTTGTTCAGGTTGTTTCTGAACTCATGGCCTCAAGCAATCCTCCCATCTCAGCCTTCTGAGGCGCTGAGATTATAGGCATGAGATACCACACCCAGGTTCTCTGTTGTACTCTTAAATACATCCTTCTTTTCTCTCTCTCTCTCTTTTCACTTTTAGACAGTCTCACTCTGTTCCCTGGGTAGAGTGCCGTGGCATCTTAGCTCACAGCAACCTCAAACTCTAGGACTCAATTGATCCTCTTGCCTCAGCTTCCCAAGTAGCTGGGACTGCAGGTACCCACTACAGTGCCTAGTTAGTTTTTCAATTTTTAGTAGAGATGGGGTCTCATTCTTGCTCGGGCTGGTCTTGAACTCCTTAGCTCAAGCAATCCACCAACCTCGATCTCCCAGAGTGCTGGGATTACAGGAATGAGCCGCTGATCCCGGCCGTTGTATTTCTCTCGTTGCCTGTGGCGTCATCTCATATTTATAGCCTGTGTAGTTTACGAAGCGTTATCAAACACACCATTGGTTTGAGCCAAGATGTCAAATACTACATAATTAACTTATGGTAAGCCCTGATGTAACATTTGGTTGGGATTAGCTGATTGAAATATTTAGTAATAAGGGTATATAACAGGTGAATAAATTTAGGAACCACATTACTTGTTAGATTAAGTAAGAACATCCGAAGTACCGTGAAGATTAACTGGCTGCCTTCTAAGATCTGTTTTCCCAGTTTCAGTTTGGGAATACACAAGGTAGTAAGCAAGCCACTTCTACCAAGCCAATCGCATTTTCTTTGTCGAATCTGTCAGAGTGATTCTCAGAAATTTGGCAGGAATGCTTCAAAGACAGTTACTCTCTTCTGCTAGAAATGAATGAGAAGTGGTTGGGCATTGCTCGCTGTTATCTTAAGAATCCCAGAAAAAGCACCTTAAGATGCAGGTGGCACAGAAGGAATGGTGAGGAGTGAAATAAACAGTCTTCTGGATGTTATTGAATCCCTCTGTAGAGCACTACCCAATGACACCAAGTTCTGCCCCAGACTTTTGAGATGCCATGAACTAGTAAACTACTTTTACTACTTTTTTTTAAAAAACAGAGTCTCACTTTGTTGCCTCGGTAGAGTGCTCTGATGTCATAGCTCACAGCAACCTCTAACTCTTGGGCTCAAGCGATTCTCTTGCTTCAGCCTCCTGAGTAACTGGGCTACAGGCACCCACCACAACACCCGGCTATTTCTTTTAAGACAGGGTTTTACCGTTGCTCAGGCTGGTCTTGAACTCCTGAACTCATGCAATCCACCTGCCTTGGGCGCCCCAAAGTGCTGGGATTACAGGTGTGAGCCACTGCACCTGGCCTTCCTTTACATGAACCAGGGTTTTATTTACATGTGATTAAAATAGAGCAAGTAACAGAGATTCTTTCATTCATTCATTCATAAAACATGATATGTAGTTTTTTCTGACACCAAATATTGAGTCTTTTCCAAACAACATCCACAACCAATTTTTAAATTTTCCATCACCAACTCTAACTGCCCAGACTTAGCATAGACTCCACAGGTCAAGGGTTCAATCCTATAAGGTTGCCCCCACTTCAGAAGCCAGCCACAAACAGGGTCCTCAAGCTATCTGCACTTCTTCCCAGCTGACAATAAATTCAGAGGTCTCTCAACCCTGCACCTGTGTTCCCTAATTCACTAGAACAACTCACCAGTTTATTATAAAGGATACAACCAGTAACAGCCAAATAGAAGCAAATGCAGAGGGCAAGTTCTTTGGAGATGGAGAGTGCAGTTCTTTCAGACCATCTCTGCACATGCCACCTTCTCAAAGCATCCATGTGTTCAGTAACCTGGAAGCCACCAACAATTTCTTTTACTTTCTTTTTTTTTTTTTTTTTGAGACAAAGTCTCAGTCTATTACCCTGGGTAGAGTGCTGTGGTATCATCATAGCTCACAGCAATGTCAAACTCCTGGGTTCAAGCGATCCTCTAGCCTCAGCCACCCGAGTAGCTGGGACCACAAGTGTGTGCCACCATGCTTGGCTGATCTATTTTTAGTAAAGATGGGGTCTCATTTTTGCTCAGGCTGGTCTCCAACTCCTGAGCTTAATCAATCCATCTGCCTTAGCCTTGGATTACAGGTGTGAGCCACTGCGCTCAGCATTCATTTGGAGCAGTGGTTTTCAACCTGTGGGTCATGACCCCTTTGGGGGTCGAACAACCCTTTCACAGGGGTCACCTAAGACCATCCTGCATATCAAATATTTACATAATGATTCATAAAAGTAGCAAAATTACAGTTATGAAGTAGCAACAAAAATAATTTTATGATTGGGGGTCACTACAACATGAGGAACTGTATTAAAGGGTCATGGCATTAGGCAGGTTGAGAACCATGGATTTAGAGGTTTTAATGGAAGTTTTGTTACATAGATATGATTGATTAAATCATTGGCCATTGCTGATGGAACCCAATCTCCAGCCTCTCCCTTCCCTAGAGATCAGGAGGTAAGGCTGAAAGTTCTAATCCTGTAATCACCTGGTTGGTTTTCTGGTGAGCTGTCTCCAGCCGGAAGCTACAGAGCACATCCCTCCACCCTTCATCAGCTATTCATTAGCAAACAAAAGGCAGTAAATCCCTAGTGTTTCAGGAGCTCTGTGCCAAGAACCTGAGCAAACCCGAATTTTTTTTTTATTAGACCACAATTACATACACTTCCTCTGACCAGTGTTATGCTCAGCCCTGGAAAATGCTCAATCTATGCCTCTAAGAAACTCATGGGTTGGGGAGGAGGAAGGATCTGGGGAGGAAGAGCAGTACCAGATACAAGATAATAGAGTTTAAAGCAATCAGTTGTAAATAGAATCTTCCAGAATGACCGGTATTGCAGATATTTTTAGTCATGTCCAATAGTGACTTCACTAACAAAAGAAGGACCTCATCCTTAGTGTTGTTTGCACTCTGTATCTCTTTCCTCAGATAATCCTCAAAATGTCATTAATTAATAGTAAATTATTCACAGCAAATCTATCCAACAAAAGATTCTTCCCTTGAGGTTGCAATGCTTCCCTTCAATACCTAACTCATCACACTATATATTTTATAAATTTTGAGACAAGCCAAAATTATATTTCCTCAATGCATCTAGGGATTTCTTCACAGTTATATTATCATTTAACAAAAAAAAGTCCTCCTTTTTTTTCGTGTTTTGTTCTTTTTATTACACTTCCAGTTACTGGAATGTTCAGCCTTCTGCATCAGAAAGCTAACTTCCAGGAAATCTTCAGCTTGGCCACTCAAAGAAGCTTCTTTAGCTCAACTTTGCCAATAGCCCCGTGGTTGTGTGGGACTTCTGAAGACATCAGTTCCCAACTGTCATGGTTGACTTAGATGTCAACCTACACAGCACTCAAATGTCATGGGTGGGGCAAGGTGTCAACTCAGTTATTGACCAGGGAACCCAAGAGACAAATGAGGATGGAGTAATGTAATTTTAACAATAACAATGGCAAAGGATGTGTGGCTTAGTGAAAGGAGCAGAGTCTCATCAGAGGCAGACAGCTGTAAGTTCATTTACTAAGTGGGGCACCTTGGCCCAACTACCAAGAATTTTGGAGTCTTAGTTTCTTTTCTTTTCTTTCTTTTATTTATTTTTTTGAGGCAGAGTCTTACTCTGTCACCCTGGATAGTGTGCTAGGGCATCATCTTAGCTCACAGCAACCTCAAACTCTAGGAGTCAAGCAATCCTCTTGCCTCGACCTCCCAGGCACCTGCAACAACACCCAGCTCCGTTTTCTATTTTTAGTAGAGACAGGGTCTTACTCTTGCTCAGGCTAGTTTTGAACTCCTGAGCTCAAGCAATCCACCCACGTCAGCCTCCCAGAGGGCTAGGATTATAGGAGTAAGCCACCTCCCCTGGCCTGAGTCTTAGTTTTTATAAAACAGGGATAAGATTTTCCTCTTTGCTGAGATATACATAGTGAACAAGCTAATATTGGTGTTTAGCCAATTGTTGGGCTTGGTAAGTGATTGCCATATGTGTTTATAATAAACACCACACTATTCTATACTTGCTCATTGATTGGAAAATTTTCAAAACATGATAACATGTTTAGCATCCTAGACTCTCTGAGTGTTAGGCCCATGCTCTGTTGGAGCATCTGCTATGTGCCAGCCCTGCAGAGCACACAACTGATACCAAGATGTAGCTCCTAACCTCAAGAAACTCACTGATGGGGCCATGGAACGCTTAAATAACAACAAAGCACAAAAATGATCATTCAACACAGCAACAGGAAAGATTTTTAAAAAGAATCCAGGATGAATTGCAAAATATATCAAACCAAGTGTTATATAACTGAGAAGAAAGAGGAGTTGCAAGTCAAAGTACTTCAGGCAATTTTAGTTTTCATCCCAATTTGGAACTTGTAGAATTCTTCTTTTTTTTTTTTTTTAAGGTGGAAAAAGAGCTATTTGGATTTACTGACATCCTGTTTCCTAATGATTGGTCTTTCTGATTCAAAAGTTCTATCAACACTCTGATGTTATGTCTCAGGGATGCAAAATCAAGGGGAAAATTCTCCACACAAAACAAACCTCAGATGTCCTAGAACAACCCTTCTGTTCCGAATTTGGTTCTTATTTTCAATTCCAAAAACAACACACAAGGCCTTAGAAAGTACAAACTACTTCATGTTTATGCATGGAGCCCTGCAGAAATGAGGATTTCAGATGCCTTTGATTATGAATTGGCTGAAGGAAGAGCTCTACCTAAAGTTACTTCCTGAAGAATTCGTTCTCTCTGCCCCCACCGTACCTCAAACCTATAAGCAAAACCTCATCCTGCATCAATTTACAACAGAGCACTTGACACGACTTTATTGGTATATCTTTCTTATGCATTTGACCAATCAAAATGATAATTTAGACAAACTGGGGATGGCAGAGTGCATTATCCCGCAATATCTCATTATTATGCAAAAAATCAGATATTCACAGCAACTGTCTCATCTATTTATTGTTTGGTTACTCATCTGGAAATTTTAATACTTTCTTCAGGGGCAGGGACTGGCAATAAAAAAATAGACCTATATATCAAACCTTTAACTTCCAGCCATCATTGTGTGCCATAATACAGATGGAGTGGCTATCAGCGGGCTTTACCGTGTTGGTTTATTTCCTTCAACAGAGAATGTGGGTTTCAATGGGACAAAGCCACAAAGTTGACTTAGGGCTAGAGAGCCCCTTGGAACCTTCTGTTCCCTTGGCAAGCAGAGATACCCGGCCAGAGTCGGCCTCCCAGGAATTGATGCCAATCTTCCCCAAGATCAGAAGAGTGGGTGTGAGGAGGAGAATGAGAGCTGTTTAGGGGGAGAGATGACACCTCTGCATCTCAGAAAGTCTGTCCTTCATTCTTCTTCATGTCAGGATTTCCCCAGGTTCCTTCTCATAAGCACAAAGCTTGCTGTGTGCCAGGCTTTCTTCCCATTATAAATACTTTATAGTCTTTATCACAAGCCTTTATAAGGTAAGTACTGGCATTGTCCCCATCTTAGAGATAAGGGAAGAGAGAGTGGTTATGTAATTTGCCCAATTAGCAAGTGATGAAAGCAGGATTTTAATCCAGGTAGACTGGCTCCAGAATTTGAGCTTATAACCACTGTATCCTGCATTCCAGGTACGCAGAAGAGTAGTAGCTCTCTGTTTTTTCTTTTTATTTTTTTATTTTATTTCTTTTTATTTTATTTATTCTGTGCACTAGAAAATTAATCAATAGGGAATAAAGTGCAGGTCATCTGTAAGAAAATCTTACAATGCTCTTGTTAAAAGATCAGATTCTTAGACACAGATCAACTGATTTAGAAACTCTGCCAAGTGAAATTCAGGATCCTATATTTTTCACAAGTTCCTTAAATGACTCCCAATTACATCAAAGTTTGAGAAACACTAGAATAGATTTTTCTGGACTAGGAGTCAGAAAATAATTAGTCTTTGGGCCCCAAAGGAGATTTATAATTTTGGAGAAGTCTCTGAGCTTTCTGGGCCTAGAGGTCCCCATATGTCACATGAGGACCAAAAATATCTGCCTTACATACTAGACAGAGTTGTTTCTAAGAACAAGATGAGATAAAGCCTATGACAGAAATCAGCAAATTAAAAAGCACTTCCAACTATGAGCTATTGTTGGTCTCACATTATTTCATGTGTGTAATGGTAAAATTATAATGGATAAATTAAAATCGTCTCCACGGTAAAATTATAATCTCTTTGGTTAACTCTTATTCTTTTCTATCCCTTAATACTGGGTTAGTTTAGGGCGGTGCCTGTGGCTCAGTGGGCAGGGTGCCGGCCCCATATGCCAAGGGTGGTGGGTTCGAACCCAGCCCCGGCCAAACTGCAACAAAAATAGCCAGGCATTGCGGTGGGCCCCTGTAGTCCTGGCTACTTGGGAGGCTGAGGCAAGAGAATCGCCTAAGCCCAAGAGTTTGAGGTTGCTGTGAGCTGTGATGCCACGGCACTCTACCAGGAGTGACAAAGTGAGACTCTGTCTGAAAAAAATAATAATAATAAGTAAATACAATAAATAAATAAATAATAAAATAAAAACTATATAAACAGAAAATCTCTCTCTATATATATATAGAGGCAGATCTACACAGTCAACACTATCTATGATTTGTAATTATAGTGACTAAGGTTCATAGCCTGTACTCTGGAGTCCATAGAATATTGTTATGTACATTGTCACATTTGATTCTCACAAATCTTGTGGTAGATAGGGTAGGTAATGGCTTTAGCTTTGTTTTACTGTAAAAGATGAAACTCTCCCCTTTAATGATTTGCCCAAAGTAACCCAGGCAGTAATCAAATAACAATTTCCATAGCTTTTCTCTTGACCCCAAACAACACATTGAAATGACTTGCTGTTGGAACAGCTCCACCATCAAAAATGAGAGATGCCGCATTTTAGAAAAGAGAAAACCATTCCGTTTATCAGGAGGAAAAATGTTGGGGGGGGCGCGTGGAGAATGTTGTTTTCTTTGCATGTAAAATACCATGACTCCTGACAGGCAGGAAACTGTTGTTTTAACAGTCTATTTGGCAGAGACAAGGTAAAAAGGGCAGGAAGATTATCCGGGAAGCTACAGAATTCTTCCCTTGTTGATTTATGAACTAGAACTCTAACATTCCCTCCCATTTGAAAAAAACAGTAAAATTCTAGAAAAACCAAGATTATAGAAGAGTGTCAGAGGCATCCAAGCAGACTGCGCTAAAACATATGCCTTTCAGCACTTAGCTGCCAGGCAGGCAAGAAAAGAGAATGTAAGAGCATATAGCGTTTCAGCCTCTTTTACTTTTAGGAAGTGTTCTTTGGGCTCAGTAACACTCCCTTCAGCATCAAATAGTTTGTTAGGCAATCACGACTATATTCCATTTGCCAGACATAGTCCAAATGCATTTAATATTAGAATATTCTCAAATTTTCTAGTCAAGTCTATTTGGGTGGTATAATACACTGGAATTTATTTGAGAACCCTTACTCATAGGACGATGCTCATTGATTTTCACTTTATGGTCAGGGCTAGGTCATCTAGTAGCTTTGATATTGAGCAAGTCGCAGTGACGAGAGCAATCCTTTTAAAACGTAAGTAAGATGATGCCAGTCTTTTATTCAAAGCTCCCTAAAAGGTTTTGGAGGAATTGATAAGCTGGTTATGAAATTTATATGGAAATACAAAAGGCCTAAATAGAACAATTTTAGAAAAGGAGGAACTAGAGAACTTACACCATCTGATTTCAAGCTTTACCATTAATTAAGCCACATTAATTAAGATGTGTGGTATTGGCATAAAGATGGACATAAACCAGAAATAGACTCACACAAGTATGGTCAGTTGGTTTTCAATAAAGATCCCCAGGTAACTCAATGGGGTAGAGGATAAGCTTTTGAACAAACAACGCTAGATCAAATGAAAACTTACATTTAAAAAAAAATCAACCTTTATCCAACACCATTCACAAAATATAAGCAATTGGATCATAGATGTAAATGTAAAGCCTGAGACTATAAAATTTCTAGAAGAAAAAGTGAGAAAACAATCTTTGTGACTTTGAGTTATATAAGCAAAATTTCTTAGAGAGGATGAAAGAGCGTGGGCCACAAAAGAAAACAAAACAATTAATACACTGGAATTAGAGAAAAAGACAAGCCACAACATATAGACCAGATTAAGGACTTGTATTGCATGTATAAAAAGAATTTTATAATCCAACAATAAGAGACCAAAAATAATCGGCAAAAGATGTAAACAGACACTTCACTAAGGAAGAGACCTGAGTGGCAAGTAAGCACCTAAAAGGCGTGTGCTTAAAAACATTTACTCGTTAGGGAAATGCAAATTAAAAACTACCTGATTCCAAGACTTACCATTCAGCCTGTTACTTAGCATGGCTAAAATTTACAACCCGCAATACCATGACTTGATGAGGATACAGGACTGCTAGAACTTCATACACTGCTGATGGGAACATGAAATGGACATCTACTTGGTCAAAAGTTGGGTGGTTTCTAATAAAGTTAAATATACACTTATCAAATGACCCAGAAATTCCACTTGTTAGGATTTACTCAAGATAAATAAAACGTTACATAAGGTCCCAACACATAAATTTTTATATAAGTTGTATTTGTAATGGTCCCAAACTGGAAACAATCCAAATGTTCTTCAACTGGTGAGTGCATGGTACGTCCATAGGACAGAAAATTTTTCAGTAATAAAAATAATTACCTAGTGCTATATGCTGTACTCAGATGAGTCTTAAAAGCATACTTCAAAATAAAGAAGCCAGATGCAAAGTTACATGTGTGATTCCATTTATACAATATTCTGGAAAAGGCAAAATGTATCAATAGGATCAGAAATCAGATCTGTGGTTCCCAAGAGCTAGGAATGGGGACAGTGATCGATTGACTCTAAAGGAGCACAGGGAAGTTTTTGAGGTGATGGAGGTGTTCTATATCTTTTTTTTTCACAGTTTTTAGCAGGGGCTGGGCTTGAACCCGCCACCTCCAGTATATGGGCCTGGTGCCCTACTCCTTTGAGCCACAGTGGCCGCCCAGGTGTTCTATATCTTGATTGTGGTGGAGATGCGTACTCAGTTGTATGCAGCTGTTAAAACCTATCTATTTGTACACTTAAAATCGTTCAATTTTACTTTCCATAAATTTTCAAAGAATCCTTCCAAGGGGTTACATTTCCCTTAGGAAAATGACTCTGTTTAAGCTAATGGGCTCCCAGGGTTCTGAACCCCTCACCCCTGCCACACACACACACACCCTCTGACCTCCTCGCCCTCATCCAACTTCCTTCTTGCTCTCTGCTTCAGTTAAAACAGGCTCCCGCCTATGAGGCCTCCTAAAACCATGCAGGGATACATCCTTTCTAGACATTGTCCTAACTCCCGTTACCTCCTTTCAGTCTGTAGTTAATTGCCACCACTTCAGAGAAGCCTACTCTCTCAATGAGTGTTCCCAGGTGGGCCTCAGTTTCCTCTTCTTTAAATGGAAGAAGCAGAGCCCAAGGAGGAGATCTCTGAGAGCTCTCTAATCTGACATTCTACAGTTCTGACATTTGGCTTTCAGGATGCCCAAGTCCCCATAGATGATAACAGAATTATATAAGGAGGCATGAAATGACAAGTGGCAGGTGAGTGGAACAGAGTTCTGCATGTTCTGAGGGTGAGCAATCACTTCCAGCTGTCAGAAATGGAAGAGGCTTAATTAAAAGAGTTGGCTGCTAGCCAGCCCCACAGCTCACACCTGTAATCCCAGCACTCTGGAAGGCTGAGGCAGGAGGATCCCTTGAGCTCAGGAATTGGAGATCAGCCTGAGCAAGAGTGAGACTCCATCTCCATTGAAAAACAGAAAAATTAGCCAGACTTCCTGATGGGGGAGGCTGAGACCAGAGGATTGCTTGAACCCAGTAGTTGGAGGCTGGTTGCTGTGAGCTAGGGTGATGCCACAGCACTCTAACCCAGGCAACAGAGTGAGACTCTGTCTTGATTAAAATCAAACAAACAAAAAAGCCCACACTGGCTCCTAAAGAACAGGTAGGATTACTTTGCATGAAAATAATTAACTGGGTTAGGGTTAGGGGTTAGGGGTTAGGGTTAGGGTTAGGGTTAGGGTTAGGGCTAGGTTATTCTAGCTCAGTGGTTCTCAACCTTCCTAATGCCGTGGCCCTTTAATACAGTTACTGTGGGTCAAGACACACAGGTTGAGAACCGCTGTTCTAGTTTATCTTTTTGAGTGAAATTCTAGTGTCTGCTTGATTCATACAGTTTGAACATTTTCCCCTGCTTTCAGAACATTCTAGATCATTGGCATTATCGCTAATGATTCAGACGCTCTCCTGCATGTGCTTGGGACTGTTTTCTTACTTGCTGGGGTTATTGGCAGTTAATCGGCTGAGGTATATTTCACATCAGTGCAGTGTCAGACATCAGGAAAATGGACAGAATCCCTCCCTTGTTGTAAGATATCTGTTCACTTATCTTTTTGTACTAGATTCTGATCTAGAGAGCAGAGTTTGTGTCTCCCTTGGCTTTGTGTCCACAATGATGCAGTGGGTAAACTCAAAAAATGAACGTCCCTGAGAATTCTGAGCATTCTGCCGTATTAATGTGCACATTGGAGAAGAACAATTAGCAAGGTCATTAATCATGACTCTATTTGATTGTAAAAGCTAATTGCCTATTAAGGCCAGCCAAGCCTTATTTCCTTAATCAGAGGGGTTACTACCTAAACATGTTGGCAAATTTTGAGACGCTGATATGAAAAGTACAAAATAGAAGCAGTTCAAACACAAAGCCGGAATCTGAAGGTCTTCTCGTTTTTCTCTTGTTTACTGGCGGTCTTTAATCAAGACCAAATCTTTACCTAGACAAGTTTCATGAAGGGAAATACACACAGAATGTTAGACTGTGGTTTGGATCATTCTTTTTGTAACAGGCACTTCTGTTATGTATTGACTAAAATTCCTATGTTGAAACCCTAACTCCCAGTGTGTGGCTGTTGTTGGAGATGGGCCTCTAAAGAAGTGGAACCCCCATAGTTGACCACCTTCCTACATTGAGCACCTCTGTATAATGACCAGTTTGTTGGGTGATCAACTTATAGATGTTCTACTGTGCACATACATATCACTACCACAGGCCTAGTTCCTTATGTTGACCACCCCCATATGTTGACCAGTTTGTTACAGGGCCTTAGGTAGTTCTGAGAGAGGATACCCAGGAAAAGTAATGTCTATAAAAACCAAAGCCTTCTCAGAGAAGCCCAAGAACATTCCTGCAAGGTCCTCCCCATGGTAACCCAGCCCTTAAGAATTTGTAAAACTTAGCTTCCTGGGTGTTTGAAACTAACGCTTGCTGCTTGCTTCCGCTTCTGTAAACGCTGCACATGTATTTGACACCTCCAATAAGGAATAATATGGTAATTCCTTTGTCTGTCTACTTGTGAGTCCAGTCAAAGGACAGGGACAGAGCTGATGGGCAGTTCATTATTTTAAGGCTATGGCCTGCTGATTTCCCCAACAGCAAATAAAATTCCTTCCCCTATCATCTTTGGTGAGAGTCTTTTGGTCAATTCACGGGTCCTGCAACAGTTCTACTGTAATAACATTTTCTAGCAATTTTGGATAATGGACATTATCAGAGTAACCCAAGGAAGAGTGCAGGCCTTACCTTTGTATATATGTGTCTAGAAAGGAGAGATGGAACCAGTAAAAATCCTTCAAAAACCTGTATTTCCTAACATTACATAATACTCTGTATTACTCAGGGTTCTCCAAAGAAACAGAATCATTTGGAGATTACACACACACAAAAGGAGATTTGTAATGAGGAGTTGGCTCATGTGGTTATGAGAATTTGGAGCATTCTTTTTGTAGTAGGAAGGTTGAGATGTCCCATGATCTCCCCTCTGCTGTGCGCAAATTGGAGACCTGGTGGTGTGATTCCAGACTGTGAATACCAGAGGACGTCCATGCCAAACATCAGGAGAGGACCAATATCTCAGAACAGGCAGGCAGACAGGAAGAAAAGGGGGTGAATTCCCTCTTCCCCCACTTTTTTGTTCTATCAAGGCCCTCAACAGGTTGAGTGAGGCCCACCCACATTGGGGAGGGTTATCTGCTTTACTGAGTGCACTAATTCCAGTGCTAACCTCATTGGAAAACACCCTCAGAAATAATGTTTAACTAGGCACAGCCAAGTTAATACATACAATTAACCATCACACTCTTTGTCTTTGGAGATATTTATGGATTTTTTTCCTTTTTTTTTGAGACAGAGTCACACTATGTCACCCTTGGTAGAGTGCTGTGGCATCGCAGCTCACAGCAACCTCTAAGTCCTGGGCTTAAGTGATTCTCTTGCCTCAGACTCCTACTCTTGCCTCAGAGTAGCTAGGACTATAGGTGCCCGCCACAACGCCCAGCTATTTCTTGGTTGCAGTTGTCATTGTTGTTTAGCAGGCCCAGGCTGGGCTTGAACCCACCAGCTTCGGTGTATGTGGCCAGAACCCTATTCACTGAGCCACGGGCGCTGAGCCAATTTATGGATATTTTTATAGAAGACTTTTTGGCTGTGTAGCATGAATCCAAATTCCTCAGTTTTTAGTACTGAATACGGTATACCTAACTCTCATCCCTCATTTATTCAAAATAGCTAAGAAGGTTGAAGGGTTGACATCACCCATCTCCTCAACCCCAGAAGAGTCAAAGCATTCTTGTTCCCCACATTTGCCTGCATCCTCCTTTCTCTGAGTTAGGAGCTGGCAGTGCTGTCTTTATAGTCTCTTCTAGAGGCTGATTTTTTAGTTACTATGACAATATTTTTTGCACCGTGTTACTCTCTTACTTTGGAAGACAATGCAGTATAGTACGGTCAAAGGGTATGGGTTTTCGAGTTAGATTCTCACCCTGGTGACTTACCACTTCTTTGTGGGATCAGCTTTCTTATTTGCAAAGTAGAGATATTAATGCCTCGGATTGTTGTGTTCTTACCAGTGGTAAGACCAACACATGTCTCTAGACATTTTGGGATAATATATTAAGCAAAGTTAAATCTAAGAAACAGAAACACTATAAGAGCTGTGCGTAAAGTCTTTGTTATAAGGAGTAGACTGCATGCAAATTGCAGGTACAAGCAGAGAGGACTATTCAAGGCTGTGAACCCTGTGTCTGGTGTTGGGTCTGAAGCTAACACACTCACTTGGTGGCAGTTGGGAAAGAAGCTCTGGCATGAAGTAGAAGAGAAAAGGACATTCAGGAACCCAGGAGGATGTACTGGAACCTCCACCTGTCTCCCCATGCCTCCATCCTCCATGATATGAGTAGCTTTGGGGGGAAGCTGGTATGCTTTGCCATGGAGCTACCCATATTCCTGGCTCAGGACTTAGAAAAGCAGAGGGAGGAAATCTTGTGGGAGTCAAAGGAACTGTGAGCCCAGGTCCAACACACACCTACACCGATAAGGTGAGCAAATCAGCGCTAGTTCCTGCAAATTAATACAGTACCAAGCCCCCTGAACCAGCCTTCAAAGCCTAAATGCTGTCTCACTGCTGCCTCCAAAATCTCGTGCAAGTTTCTCTTGTGGCACACATGAAACTGTAATTCTACAGGGCAGCGATTTTTAACAGGTGTGCTATGAAAATTTCTAAAGGTCATTAATGAAATTATTTTTGAAAACAGTTCAAAGCACGGTAAGTACACGGCTTTTTTTATTTATTTATTTTTTACTCTTTTTTTTGTTGTTGTTTGAGACGGAGTCTCACTCTGTCACCCTGGAATTGAATGCTGTGATGTCATAGCTCACAGCAACCTCAAACTCTTAGGCTCAAGCGATCCTCTTGCCTCAGCCTCCCAAGTACCTGAGACTACAGGTGCCTGCCACAACACCTGGCTAATTTTTCTATTTTTAGTAGAGATAGGATCTCACTCTTGCTTGACTGGTCTTGAACTCCTGAACTCAAGTGATGCACCCCCCCCTCAGCCTCCCAGCATGCTAGGATTACAGGCATGAACCACCACGCTCAGCTTTTCCTCTTTTTTTTTTTTTCGATCAACATAATTTAAGTGTGCTGTGGAAGTTTAACTATAGGTTCAAGTGTGCTAGGAGATAAAAAAATGTTGAAAAATACTGCTATCGGGAAAGGAATCCTGAGAAAACAAGTTCTAGTTTAGCTAAACTTATACAGTGCAATGCCACTACAGAAAAGATATCTACAGTTTCCACGTAAAGCACTACAATTAGATCTGTGTATTTGGGGGAAGGGAGAGAAAAAGATAAGGAGAGAGAGAGAGAATCTTTGGATCTACTAGTTTGTAAATAGTATATAGTTTTTCCAAGCAGCATCTTGGTCATACAAAGGGCCTGTGTATTGTTAGAAAATGAAATAAACTTTAACCTGCAGGCACCAACTGAGATTCTATCTGGACCTATCAGCTATGGAAAGAATCTTTCAGAAATTTTGGAACCAGGATATATAGTATATAAAGATTCCTGTCTGGATATACCCTGTATGTATGTATTATACTGCACATACATAATTTCATGCAGTGAAAATTGTAGATTGTAATGACGCATTCCCCAGAATGTATCCCTGTTGCTAAGTGACATGTGACTGTTCATAAAAGTATACAGTGACAATTCCCATTGGCGGGGCACAGTGGCTCACACATCTGTAATCCTAGCACTCTAGGAGGTGGAGGCTGGTGAATTGCCTGAGCTTAGAAGTTTGAGACCAGCCTGAGCAAGAGCAAGACGCTGTCTCTACTGAAAATAAAAAAATTTAAAAATTAAAAAAAACAAAAACAAAAACAGCCAGGCTCTGTGGCTGGTGCCGGTAGTCCCAGCTACTTAGGAGGCTGAAGCAAGAGGATCGTTTGAACCCAAGAGTTTGAGGCTCCTGTGAGATATGACAACACCCTCTACCCAGGATACAGAGCAAGACTGTCTGAAAAAGAAATCCCACGCAGTCCCCACTCTGCTCAGGTTCTTCCTCTTGTACGGGTCTACCCTTGAAGACACTCTTATCCGTCCACAAGCCAATACCGACATGACCACCTCACTCCAACCTTCTTAGAGTCTACACACTGTTACTTCCTGCTGCTTTCACTTTCATCTTGGTGTTCTGTTTACATCGGCCCAGAAAGAATTTCCCCGCCCTTTCTTTAGCTGCCTAGTCGCCCATCGGACATCCACGCAGCGATTTGATCTTCTGGCTTCAACTCTGGGGAGCTTGGTTTGGGCTTCTCCTTCCACACCTTCTGGAAGCAGCTGCCAGTGCACAGCTGGTGATTCTTCCTCTGTTCAGACAGAAGCAACGGAAACGAGGGCGCCCCGTCCCCCCCGTATGAGCAGTTCTGGGGTGCTCCCCACCGCGCCGAGGCCGAGACACGCTGTCGTCGGCAAGCTGCCTGTCTACAACCAGGCTCTGGGTGTCAGGGAGGGTGACCAATGCCCCCGCTTCACCCTGGGAGCTGAGCTTTGAGCCTGGCGACACCGTGCCAGCTGCAAACTGCGTGCTCGGCCCTCTACCAATGCGCTCCGTTTGCTGGGCCCCCAAGGCTGTGCCCGCCCCAGGTCGCTTCTCTTCCGAGGTCAATCTCCCTTTGCGGCCGTCATAGAGTCCTGAACCCATATGCTTAGCTTAGTCCTGAATGACATCCATTGATGTTGACAAACACTCAGACCCAGAAAGAGACCAAAGGGACCGCCAGCACTTGTAGCTGCCAAACAGGCAGGGTTTATACCGCGGCTGCGGAGGGCTCCGAAAGGCCAGATGGGGTGTCACAGCAGATGTTCCCTGCCAGGACAGCCTGAGGACTCGGCAAAAACGCCACCTGGGAAGCCCTGGGAAACACAAAGGGATCAAAGCCGAGGCCCTGGCACCGAGTCCTGGAGCCGCTCCAGGGGGCTGGGCAGTCCCAGGCCTGTGACCTGTGCCCTGGTTCCACCGGCGCACCTGAACGCGGGCGCGGCCTCTGGGTGGGGCGAGTCGTTTCCGCGAAGTCCCACAGGGCCAGCAGGGACTGACACTTTCCTTTCAGCTTTTAAGTAAGTCAATAAAAGTAGCATCTGGTTAAGAATTCATTCCAGGCCGTTCACCAGGGTCTCCAGTAACAGTAGCTTGGTCTTGGGCGGCGCCTGTGGCTCAGTGAGTAGGGCGCCAGCCCCATACACCGAGGGTGGCGGGTTCCAACCCAGCCCCAGCCAAAAGCGCAACAATTAAAAAAAAAAAAAGAGTAATGTGGTCTCTAAAGTGAAATGAATACGGTGTGTGTGCAGTGCGTTTGGCACCTTCACATGTCCGTGTGAAGGGAGTGTGTTATGGTTACTTTTGTTTTAAATTTGTTTCAGATTAATATGAGGATACAAATGCCTAGTATTTGCCTGCTGTATTCAGGACAGTAACATGTCACACAGGTGTGTAGCCAGGAACAACTGGCTGTACCATCTAGCCCAAGCGTGCCACCCCAGCTCTTGTGAGTTCAATCTATTGTATTTACAGTCTTTGGTTATTTACATTCTTACATTCTGCTGGCTAGCTTTGGAAGGCTCCTAGAGTCATTTTGGTAATTTGGCAATAAAATCCTCTTGTTTAGAAGTTTGACATACACTTGCCTTACTCATACTGATTATAAGAACAGCTAAGACTTACTGATTACTTCCCAGGGGCCTATCACGTTGCTAAGAACTTTACATCCATTATCTCATTTAATTACCATTAACAACTCTGTGATACAGGTTCTGATATTATTCAGGTTTCACAGATGAGGAAACTGAGAATCAGAGCAGCTAAGTGACTTATCCAAAGTCACACAGCACATCAAAAGAGAAACTGGGTTGTCTGTCTCACGAGCTACCACTGTCATTTAAAAAAAAAAAATCAGTTTGGAGTCTAGTTTTTGTCACAGATTGTATAACAGGCTACAGGGCTTCCTAAACTTGCTGAGACTATTAGGGGAGAGAAAAATCTCCCTTTGGGGTTAGCTATCTACTGATTATAGAACTCTGCCTTTAACTTATAGTCTCTACATGCATATCAGACTTTCTTCTGCTTCTTTGATCTAAACTAGAAAACGTCAGTTAAGCATTTAGGAATAGATCCCATCTCAAAAGTGTATTTGGATCCTACTCAGGAATCTTTGGACTCTTTGTAAAGCCCTTCCGGCTTCTTAGGGAAGAATCCTGGTTGCCAGCACTGTGCTTGACTCTGTACTACACTGTACTACAGTGGCCCGTCAGTAACTTTCTCCTCCCTGTGAGCTATTGAAGAGCAGCGACCACGTGACATTCATCTTTGCATCTCCTGCATCTGGCATGTAGCCATGGCTCAGTAACTAATTGAAAGGTATCGATCATACCAGCATCAGGGGAGTAATGAGATAAATCACCTTGCCTCTCCCCCTTGTCATTACATATGCAGATGGGATTTCTAAGATGCTTGGGGAGAGCCCTGCCTAGTTCTACCAAATTCCTCTTTCTAGAACTTGCTCTGGGGTTAGGAGGCTATGTTTCACCTACAACCACTCAGTCCAGACTGATGGCTTTTCATAGCCTCAGAATAAGAGAATTGGGTGTCCCAAAGAACTCCATCAATGGTAAAATATGGAATATGAAGCCATCATGTTCCTGACTTAATCTATCAGGCTACAACGTACAGGTGGGGATTTCGTGTCTAAATGTGATAATGTGGCATTAAGAGCTAGGCTTTGCTAACCAAAAAAATCCTACACTTTTTATCTCTCTCATCAAAACAAAGATTGGTTGTATCCTCTCGGTCAGTTACTTTTGTACAAATGTTAGGTTAAGTTAGTACTTGGTGAAAGTTTTTCAAGGATTATTAGAAAAACAAATAAGAATTTCAGGCTCGGTGCCTGTATCACAGTGGTTACAGAGCCAGCCACATACACTGAAGGTGGTGGGTTCAAACTGAGCCCGGGCCTGCTAAATAACGACAACTGCAGCAAAAAATAGCCAGCTGTTGTGGTGGGTGCCTGTAGTCCCAGCTACTTAGGACACTGAGGCAAGTGAATCACTTAAGCCCAAGAGTTTGAGTTTGCTGTGAGATGTGATGCCACGGGACTCTACCAAGGGCAACATAGTGAGACTCTGTCTCAACAACAACAAAAAAAGAATTTCAGGCATATCCAATTATTTTCCAGAGTAAGCAATTTTCCCTGGGATCATTTCCTATATATCACTCTCAAATCACCTTGCCAGAAGTCAGAATGATTTAAACAGTATGTCCATATGACATCAGGAATGCCCTATAGTAGCATATCTCTTAACAGCATTTCTGAAAGAGAATAATCTTAAGTAGTTGGAATAATCTTCTGCTATCTTCCTCTCCCCGTTACTTGATGGCTGATACTTATTCAAAAAACTCTCACACTCATTCTTCAAGGCCCAACTTACATGACACCCCCTCTGAGGAGCCCTCTTTGACTTCACCAGACACAGTTTGAAGATCCCTCCTCTATGTTTGCAGAATATTTGTATGTTCACCTTTCACAGCACTCGCCACTTTACAGTGTGAAATGTTTGTCTCTGCAGTGAACTATGAACTCCCTAGCTATTTTTATTGTTTTAAATTTTTGAGTGAAAAAGTATCACATGTTCATGGTAAAAAAAAAAAGAATAAGAAGGAGGAGGAAGCTATAGAGTACCTACATTCTCCTCCAACGCAGACCTCCAATACTTTCTGGAAGCAAACTCCCTCAACAGTGTTTTTGCATCTTCCCAAATTTATCTATGTAAGTATAAACATATATATGCAAATATATTCATTTTTCTTAAAAAAAACCTCAAATAGAACACTTCCCCATCATGTCAATATTCTAGTATAAATATAGTGCTAGGAATACAGTAGGTGCTCAATTAATATGTGCTGATTTATCTGGGAATTATCATGGATTACCATGTTTTCTGGTGTCTACAATCCTCTACTCTCTCTACTGAGCTACCAAAGGGAGCAAATGTTGCTGAGATAGTCCTTTGGCCCTGTGATTCTCTTTTTTTTCTCTCCCTCTAACCACACCTTTGGGTCACCAGCAAAGTAAACTCAAGGCAATCAATTTTACTGCCTAGACGCAGGAGCTTAGTAAAAAGAGAAGATGAATACTCATGGCTAAAATACACACTGGTTCCAATTTTCTCTACTGTTGCATCCACTAATGGTTCCAGACAATAGAAAACTAATCGTATCTTTGAAAACTGGACTCGTGGTAAGATTATTTACAGTAAACTCAGGTATATAAAGATCACAAAATGAAGAATGCCACTTGCTCAGTAGTACATATTAACAAGAACATTGTTAATATGACTGTTGTTATTTGTATTTTAAAGACTGCAGTGCTGTGGTGATCAATCCTCTCATTTCAGTTTTTGTTTTGTCTTTTTCTTTAACACCTCAGCATCTTCGGCAGAATCATAACATTTCAAAGAGTCATCTAATTTCTTAACCTCAAAGCAGAAGAGAAACGTTTTTCAAATTCTCCTATGAGGCAAGGGGGGGTTGCGAAATGTATATACTTAGATGAATTAAAGTCAGACCTTCTCTGGTTGGACGTGTGGACTGCCCAGACAAAGATGAAGGTTACAGTAGTTTAAGGATGAAATATAGACCATCCTGTGCAAAACCACAGTGTTGCAGTTTAATTAAAAGAATTCATTAAAGTGGTGCCCCATCCAGGGTAATTAGTATGCGTAATTTATGCGTTGCCTTATACACAAGGGCAGTAGCCTGAATAATAAACTCAAGTTAACCTTAAGTGAAAGAGATTGAATGGTCAGATGTTTATTTAGCTCAGGTTTGCTCACGAGTTAAGGTTAAAGAGGTGAAATTCAGTTACAGTTAATTAATTAATTTCTAAGATTTTCTTCCTGAAAATTCTGCATACTCAATTGGGTACAAGTTTTGTCAAAGCCAGATAGTGCTGGGGTTTTTTTGATTTTTGCAGTTTTTTGGCTGGGGTTGGATTTGAACACGCCACCACCGGTATATGGGATCAGTGCCCTAATCCTTTGAGCCACAGGCGCTGCCCGATAGCACTGTTTTTATTCATCAGCTGTTTTCTGACATGTCCTCCAGCAAGTCAGTAACCATTTGAAAGGAAAAATTTGGGGAACTTCCCAGAGAGAAAAAATAAGACCAAAACAAACAAACCGCAAGATCTGAGCAGATCTAGGGTCTGTCCCTACAGAGAAATTAAAACCAGCACAGATTTAAGGAGAATGTCATTAACATTATCAAAATGTTGGAACTGACTAGAAATAATGTCCAGTTTTTTTCAATACTGAGCCACATGTTTGGGAATCCATTTAAGTACCTGAGCTGTATAATTTTTTTGGTTTTTTTGTTTTTGAGATAGAGTCTCAAGCTGTTACCCTGGGTAGAGTGCTGTGGAATCATAGCTCACAACAACCTCAAACTCTTGGATTCAAATGATCCTCTTGCTTCAGATTTTCTATTTTTAGTAGAGACAGGGTCTTGCTTTTGCTCAGGCTGGTCTTGAACTTGTGAACTCAAGCAGTCCACCTGCCTCAGTCTCTGAGAGTACTAGGATTATAGGCGAGGGCCACCACGCCCAGCCTTCATGAATTTTTATTGACAGCAATATAGCAACTGTCTGTGCCTGGCATGTACACAATGTGTCCCAGAGACATGTCACAGATATGAACCAGTGCTCATGCAAGTTGCCTTTGTTCTTCTTGTTAGAAATACTTCATCATGTCCCAGTTCTGTGATGTAATTTTTGTGGAATTAAACTTGAAGAGTTCAAAATTATGCAATTAATTGTATTCAGCTTCAATTATAATGACTTATTAATCAAGTCCTCTGGCAAGACACCTGGCACCCCACACAGTGCTTGTGATGGGACGTGGCTAGGCCCGAGAAACTTATTGGTTCATGTGAGCAAGCTAATTAGGGGAATTGTTATTGATTGATTGCTTTATTGGTGGCTGCTTATAAGTAGCTGAGATTTAGGAGCTGGGATGAGTCAGGAAATCTCTAATTTGGTTTTTTGGACTGGAAAGAGTAAAGACTGTAACAAAATCAAAATCTATCAATCACCTGATATGTACTGAGCACAATTTTGTGCAAGGCCCTGGGCCAGTCTCCAGGCTTCCATATTGAATCTGAACATAAGGAAGAGGTGTTCGTTCTCCCCTTATTCCTGCCCCAACCTCTCAGAACTAATGATCCAGTGTGGGTGTTAAGGCAGAAGCCCAAGCAAAAACAACCAGCCGTACAGGGCTACGTGAGGGCTAAGTAATGGTGTTCTTTTATTTGAGAACTGTCTTTCCTCCACTCTGTATCATTCTGGTGGGTTGCCAACCACCCTTGCCCATCTGCCCACATGGTGGGCACATGGCCCAGCTATGCCAATCAGATCTTCTTTTCTGTAAATGTGGATTTTAAGTGGAGAGAATGCACAATGGGAAGAAAGGCAGCTGGCCCTGGACTGTCCCCAAGGGCCTGTGAGATTCCTGGAACTGTCATGGTTCCCTCCCAAGAAGTGATTTTTCAGCTCTTCCATGGTGTGGCCTTAGCAGTGTCTTGGCAACATCCTCTTTGCTGTTTGTCAGCCAGAGTTAGTTTCTAAGGCATAAAATCAAAGACTCCTGATGAAGACAATGAAAGTTCCGAAAGTTCAGGGATGGAAGTGCTTGCTTCTAGTTGGACCGTTGTTGAGGAATAGTGTGGAGAAATGGCGAGTCGTGCTGGGTTCTGGTCTGGCTTGAATACTTGCTGTCTACTAAGCACTGCGTACACAAGACGTGCAACTTTGCAGATACACAACAAATATTCCCATTTTATAGATGGAGAAACTCTGGCTTAGCAACACTCCTTTATAACTTACTCATGGCCACAAGCAAATATAGAAGCTGAGATTTGAACCTAAAACTTCCTGACCTCAAAGCTGAGGTTCTCCAGCTTGTGGCCTTGGACCAACCACTTAGCCTGTCTGGCCTCAAGTTTCTTAGTGGTAAAATTTGGACAGTAACAGCTGCCCTGCCTCCCCTGCAGGGCTGTGGTGAGGATCAAAGGGGAGAAAGTCTGTGAAAGCACTTTGAAGCCTGTCACACTATCCAAATACTTGTAAAGGCTTCCAATTGTTATGCGGAGCTCCAGCTAGGATGGCAAGATTCTTAGAGGTGACAAGGGAGAGGCTGGTACAGGGTATGATCACAGAAAAAGGACTCTAGGGAGAACTGGGGAAGTCTTAGGGCACAAAAAGTCACAGGGGAGGCTGGGAACAGCAGGGGAACGCAGCGGAGTTTGATCCACCAATCCAGAATGCTTAATCCGGGGGTCTGAGGAGCTTGAAGTTTGAAAGGAAGTCTACGTGGCAGATAGTGAGTAAAGGAAAGGTCATGTCTTCAAGAGGTTGAGGCCTTTGCACACACATCAGCTCGTCAAATCTGACCACAACCCTAGGAGGTCTGTGTCATTCCCATTTCACAGCTGAAATTCAGTAAAGTTCAGAAACCTGGTTAATGTCACAGCAGAAAGTATAGGAGCAGAGTTTAAAACCTAGCCTTACTGGGAGCTTTACACAGACTTTCGCTTCCTCCGATTCTTCCACCCACTCTTTCTTCTTCCTCTCCTCACCCACAAGTCATTAGCTGGAAAGAAAACGTAGAAGTCTCAGACTCACAGAATGAATACGCTGTGTGGCTTTCGATTAATCACTTAACCTCGCTGAACTTTAGGCTTTCCCATTGGTGCAAGGATCTGGTTGAACTCTAACATACTCTCTAAAGGTTATCTCCTTTGAGGCTTTATTTAGGAAAAATCTTTTTTTATTTTTCATATACATGTGTTTGTTTGGTTTCCACTTTTTGCCTTCACAAAATCAAAAAGGCTTAAAATTTAATAACAATACCAATATTTAAGATAAGAACTAGAAACAAAAACCTCATAAAGAACAAAGATAAATACATTCAGAAAAGAAATCAGACAATTGCTACAACAAAATATTGAGCAATAATAATAATACTGCAAAAAAAGTAGCATTCACATTGTCAAATAAGAGTATGTCTGTTACAGAATGCTTTGACTCTGAGGTTTAGTGTGGAGTCATCAGTTAACGTCTTCTTATTTTTTTCCAAAGTCTCAAACACTAGACAACAAATATTTATACATAAAAGATAATTTCAAAAAACAGATCTTTTCATTTGCTTTAATCTACCCTGAAAGAATCAGCCGCAGTCCTCAGCTGCAGCCTAAACTACAGGTGGTGGTTTTACAGAGCCAGTGGCACCACTCAAAGGAAACTCCTCTTGTAGCTTTTGTAGTAGCCTTAAAATAAACCAAAGGTCCAACGCATCGTAAAGTCCTGGTTTTATGGATCGTGTTAATCCCTTAGTATGGGGTGATTGGAATATTCTTCTCTATAAGGAACCAAGTTCCCTAGTCAGTCTGATGTTCTTCATCTGGGAGAATATTGCCCTTCTGTTCCTTTGCCCTGTCCCACTTAGAGCTAGAGAGTCTTAATCCCAAGGACAATAATGGACGAATAGGAATGAAAATCAGTTCCCAGAATTGGAAGCAAGAGCTCCATGTTCAACAACAAGAGCTCCTAGGAAGCACCTGTTTGCCTGACACCTTGGCAGAATCACTGTGCACAGAGATGACCTTGTACAATCCTAAGATCACTGAAAGCACCAATACCTTGAGAGCTTCGCTTTAAGAAGTTCACAAAATTTAATTGTGAGAAAATTACCACACCAACAGTTTTTTTGTTGTAATTTTCTGTTCCTTGTACATAAGAGTGTCAACTCCTCTAAGGCAGAGACTCTTGTATCGTGAGTGCACTACAGTAGTTCCTGTCCCAAAGGAGATAAAAATATTAAAATTTCCTGAATGTCCCAACTTTCACAACAAAGTTGTTCTAACAATCACAGCCTTGTAGATTTTAAAAGGAGGGGGGACAGGTGGAGCAGATAAGGAAAAACCATACTGTTTTTTCACTTAGGTCCGTGATTACACTGAGCAATGGGCACATGCTTACCAGCACACACAATGCAGGCTTTGGGTTCGGCTGCCTCCCAGCTCCTTCCCTGATTGACTGTGTAGCCTTGGACAAGCCACTAAATCTGAGTGTCAGTTTCTTCATGCAAACTATGGATAACAGGTCAGGTGTGATGGCTCATGCCTGTAATCTTTGTAATCTTTGCACTTTGGGAGGCCCAAGAGGGAGGATGGCTTGAGGCCAGTTTGAGGCTGCAGTGAGATATGATTGCACTACTGTAATCCAGCCTGGTGAAGTGTAAGCGAGCCAGTACAGTCAGCAAGACTCCATCTCTAAAGAAAAGTAAAACAAAACCCAAACCCAAAATGTGATTAACCATACACAGACTGTTCTAGGGAATAATTGAGATGTCTTTGAGATCACCTACCAAAATGCCTCCTTCTCCCGCATCGCTGTGCTGTTCAGTAAGGAATTTACATTTAAACACTGTCACACTGTAAAAGATTTTTCTCTTAAATAGAACTTTATGCTCTCAGGGAGCATTTCCCTTTAACCGTCACATTGCGTGAGGTTTGGTCATTAAGTTGCAGTGTGCGTATCGGGCGCCGGCAGCATTTCTAGTTTTATGCACAAACACGTCACTGATCCAGTCAGCGGATGGATTGATTCAGTTCAAATGATTTTTTTCCCATGCACTAATGTAACATCATAATGTGCTTATTTGAATATTTTATGCAGACAGCTCCAGTTATAGTGGTTCCTATGTAAATTGCAATTGGTAATTGAATTGAACTACTTATTTTAATTATAATATAATTGAATTATGTTTCTAGTTAAAAAAAAAGTTTGGACATATTATAAAATTTAAAATGAAGTCATACTACTGATGTGGAATTGAGTAGGAGCTAGTACGTTGATGCAGAAGCCAGTACAATGACAGGAAGAGTAAAGAAGAAGAGAGTCTAGAAGAACGTATGTCCCAAATTGCACGACATATGGCAGGTGCAGTTGGCTTTAGTTGAATTAAACAAGAAAGCTGTTAAGTTTTAAAAAAAAAAGGATAATAAAGTAGACAGTAGTAAGAACCATTTAAAGCAAACATGCTGAATTTGATGAGAAGTTTTCTTTCAACAGCTAAAAATGAATTAAAGAAACTAGTCACTTGAAATCAGAATTAAATGTTTAACAAAAAGAAATTTTCTTTTCTTTTTTTTTTTTTTTTTGAGACAGAGTCTTACTTTGTTACCCTTGGAAGAATGCCACGGCATCATAGCTCACAGCAACCTCAAACTCTTGGGCTCAAGCGATCCTCTTGCCTCAGCCTCCCAAGTAGCTGGGAGTAGAGGTGCCTGCCACAATGCCCAGCTACTTTTTTAGGGATCTCACTCTTTCTCAGGCTGGTCTCCAACTCATGAGCTCAAGCAATCCACCAGCCTCAGCCTCCCAGTGTGCTAGAATTATAGGTGTGAGCCACATCACCCGGCCTAACAAAAATTTCTTAAATAATTTTGATAGCATCTGAGTTTTCAACTTTGGCCAGATATAAAATGGTCTGAATTCTTCCACACACTTACAAAAGATAACCATTTTTAGATGGAGAGATGATAAAAGGAATTATTTCAGTTATGGACATTTTGTTAGAAAATCATGAGAAAGAGATCAAAAGATATTATACAAAAAGTGAAAAATTTCAGTTAAGTCACTTAAATAACTTTTTGAATATAAGACTGGCACTGTCAAAAATCAATTAATTCAAAATGTGAAAAATTAGGAATTTTTTTTTTCCTTTTTCATATTTATTTATTTACTTATGGACGTAGCATGCCGTGGCATTGTCATAGCTCACAGCAATCTCCAACTCCTGGGTTTGAGCAATCCTGTTGTGTAAGCCTCCTGAGTAGTTGGGACTATGAGTGTGCACCACAGCACCTGGCTGGAGATGGGGCTTTGCTCTTGCGCAGGCTGGTCTTGAACTCCTGAGCTCAAGCAATCCACCTGCCTCGACCTCCCAGAGTTTACAGGCATGCGCCACCATGCCCAGACCTGCTTTTTAGTTTTAGGTACGCCACCTGGTATAAGAGTTAATACTGGGCTCATTTGGATTACACTTTTGTCTAAAATGACTTTCAAATTTACTTAGAAATGTTGTCTGTCCATAACCTAAAAACAATCAAACTCAATGTATAGTTTTGAATCTCTTACCAAAGTCAAAGAAGAGTTTTAGCTAGATACAAAAAAATTAGTTTCTGTCAAGGCAGGTGATGACTCAGCCATGTTATATCAAAAATCTAGATTTCTCAGAATTTTCCCATATTGCCTTGTCTCATGGTGTGATACATATTAAAAGTATTTGTGGTAATTTTTCTTACAAAAAGTGTGATGGATACAATCGCTAAACTTATTCACATAAACATGTTGTGTATCACTAGCTTATGAAACTTCTGAAAAAATAGAAGGCAATGAATTGTTTTTAACCCATGTTGATTGCTTGAGTTGTGGAGGAGTTTTATAAAGGTTTTCAGTACTGGTAATTTCAGTTCAAGATTTCCTTAGAATAAAAGACAGGCTTGCCACATTTAATAATTGAAAACAAAACAAAACAAAGCAAAAAGTTCAATGTGATTTATGTTTTCTCAGATGTATCACATTGAATATGAATGATTTAAACTCAAGTTTTATGGAAAACAAAAAGAATTCACGTTAAAATTAAAATTTTTCATGAAGCAAATAAACATTACACGTTAAAAATGAGAATCAGGATGGAAATTTTAATTGTAGTCAACAGAAATTGGCTGCAAAAACTACAAGAAAAATGTGAACATCACTTTGTTGATATTGATAAATTTAGAATTGCTTCTCAATTTATGCAGTACTCTTTTGAATTCAATATTAATATTACTGAGTTGATACAGGAGCAATGAATTTACTTTACTTGGACAGATGTAACTTTCAAATTAATTTGGTTTTGCTTCACAGTTGAATCAATTCTTTGAAGTGAAAAGATGAACCAGTTTTAGAAATATGAATGTGAATGGAGGCAAAATAATTTTGGTGAAAGATTGAGTTACTTCAAAATTTAAAAATAGTTTTGGAACAACTTGGGTATGTAAATCTACTTTTTCAACTGTAAATTTTATGAAATCTAAGCATAGATCAAGTATTTCTAATGGAAGTTCAGCATCTGAATTGAGATACATCTAAGAATAAAGTACACAGTCAATTTCAAAGACTTACTATGAAGGAAAGAATGTAAAATATCTCATTAATAATTTTTTTCATAGTATGATAATTGAACTTCCCCTACTTGTTGCACATTGATATATTTTGTAATTGCTCACTGTTACTTTCAGCGCTATAAACATCTTGGTATGTGACCCAGAGTTCTTTTTTAAATTTTTATTTCAAAATATACGGAGGCCACAAGTGTTTTTTTTAACATGGATGAATTGTATAATGCTAAAGTTGGGGCTTTTAGTGTAGCCATCAACAGAATAGCGTACATCGTAACCAATAGGTAGATTTTTATCTCACCCTTCCCTCCTCCCCTTTTAGTTTTCAAAGTCCATTATACCACTTTATGACCATGTATGTCCTTCATTTAGCCCCCATTTGTAAATAAGAACATAACAGTATTTGTTTTTCCATTCCTAACATATTTTACTTAGGATAATGGCCTCCAGTTCCATCCAAGTTGCTACAAAAGACATTTCATTCCTTGTAAAGATCTTTCACCTCCTTGGTTAAGTATATTCCTAGATACTTTATTTTCATTGCAGCTCTTGTAAATGGTATTTAGTTCTTGATTTAAAGAAGTGCTACTGATTTGTGTACATTAATCTTGTAACCTTGCTGATTTTATCAACGCTAGAAGTCTTTTGGTGGCATTTTTAGGGTTTTCCAGGTATAAGATCTTATCAGCAAATAGGGGTAGCAAGGCCTCCCCTTTTCTGTTTGGATGCCCTTTTTTCTTTCTCTTTCCTGATTGCTCAGCTAGGACTTCCAGTACTACATGGAATAGAAGTAGTGACAGTGGGCATCCTTGCCTTGCTTCCATTCTTATGGGGACTAGTTTCAACTTTTCCCCGTTCAGTGTGATATTGGCTGTGGGTTTGTCATACACCACCTTCATTATTTTGAGGTCTGCTTTTTCTGTGCCTAATTTGTTGAGGGTTTTTATCATGAAGGGATGCTAGATTTTATTGAATGCTTTTTTGCATCTATTGAGATAATTATATAGTTTTTGTTTTTAATTCCATTTATGTCATGAACCACATTTAATGATTTGTGTTTGCTGAACAATGCTTGCATTACTGGGATGAAACCTTGATCATGGTGAATTATCTTTTTGACGTGCTTTTAGATTCAGTGTGCTGGTATTTTGTTGAGGATTTTTGCCTCTCTGTTCACAAAGGATATTGGTCTGTACTTTTCTTTTTCTGCTGTATCCTTTTCTTGCTCTAGTATCAGGGTGAAACTGGCTTCGTAGGATGAGTTGGAGAGGATTCCCACCTTGTGCATGTTATGGAAGCATTTCAGTAAGATAGGCGGCTGTTCTTTTTGTAGGTCTGATAGAATTTGGCTGTGAATCTATCTGGTCTGGGCCCTTTCTGTTGTTGGGAGATGTTTAGTGTCTCAATTGACTACTCATTATTGGTCTCTTCAGGATTTCCAATTCCTCCTGAGTCTTTTCTCTCTATATTCAGGCACATGAGGGAGTTCTCTCTTTCTCTTTATTCTCTGCCTGGCTCCATTCTCCATCTGCTTCACACTTTCTTCTTGGGATCTCATTTCACTTGAGAATTCCTTTGACCTCTTTCTTTTTAGATCCTGAGTCTTTATGATCTATTTTTGTAGAGCTTATCCAGTAGCTTCTGGATAAAAAGTGAATGGGGCATAATTTTTAAGCCCCTGAAAGTCCAAAAACGTCTTTGGCCTATTTGTTTATTGATAATTTTCTTCAGAGATCTATCTGAGAGAATATCTTTACTCAGAAGTTTGAAGCTATCGCTCAATTGTCTTCCACCTTCTAGGGATGTTATGAAATCTGATTCTTGATTCTTCATCTGTGGAGTTCTCTTTTATTTTCTCTTTTGTTTTCTAGAAGCTTATACGGATTTTTTTAATCCTCAATTTTACAATGATATAATACACTTTCCCCATTTTTTCCCTGGAATTCATATTATACAAATGTAGATTTTAATAAAGGGAGGGAAATGTCATAATTTTCTTGTTATCTTCTATCATTTATTTTATCTTCATTTCTAAGGGTTATTTTTTTGGTCTCACTTTACTTTTAAAAACATTTCTCAACTTCATTTTCTAAACTTTCTTTCTTTCTTTTCTTTTTTTTGAGATGAAGTCTCCCTTTATCACCCTCAGTAGAGTGCTGTGGATTCATAGCTTATGACAACCTCCAACTCCAGGGCATAGGCGATTCTCTTGCCTCAGCCTCCCAAGGAGCTGGAACTACTATGGGCGCCCGCCACAATGCCTGGCTATTTTGTTGTTGTTGTTGCAGTTTGGCTGGGGCCAGGTTTGAACCCGCCACCCTTGTTATATGGGGCCAGCACCCTACCCACTGAACCTCAGGTGCTGCCCTTTCTAAACTTTCTATTGAGCTTTTTTTGTTTACCATACTTTTGATTTCTAAGAGGTGGACCAGTGTTTTTCAACAGTTTTCATCTCACAGCACACTTAAACCTATAGTTAAGCTTCTGCACACACTTAAATTATGCTGATCATTAAAAAAAGAGAAAAAGAAGAATATACTTACTGTGCTTTGAACTTCTTTTGAAAATGATTTAATTAATAATCTTGAAATTTTTTCACAGCACACCTAAGATCCTCTCATGGCACACCAGTTAAAAATCACTAAGGTAGGCTATGGTTTGAATGTTTTTGTCCCCTCCAAAACTCATGTGGAAACTTAATCCCCAGTGCAACAATGTTGGAGATGGGGCCAAATGGGAGGTGCTTTGGTCATGAGGGCTCTGCACACATGAATGGGTTGATACCTTTGTAAAATGAGCTTTCATGGATTGGTTAGCTCTCCTTATCTCTTCTATGTGAGAAACAGCATTCCTCCCCTCTAAAGGATGCAGCACTCCACTTCTACGAGCACCATCTTAGAAGTGGAGATTAGGCCCTCACCAGACATCATCCTTGCTGGCACCTTGATCTTGGACTTCCCAGCCCCTAAAAGCTGTGAGCAACAAATTTTCAATCGTAAGTTATCCACTCTCAGATATTCTATTAGAGTAATACAAACAGATCAAGATAAGGTATTTCTTGTTCTTTAATTTTTTTTAACAATAAGCTTCTTGTTTCACAAATCCTCCTATACTTCAGAGGATATTAATCACATAGTTTTTTTTTTCTTTTCGAAGTTTGATCTTCCTTGCATAGTCTATTTCTTCCAAGTTGTTGTTTTCTGCTAGTTGTTTTGGTTTCTGTCATTCATGCAATAGGTTTCTTCAGATGTTTTCTAGTTCCCAGTTGTTTCTTCAAATTTAAATATGGAATATGTAAAAACCTGATCAGAGGATTTGTTCAAATGGGTGAGATTTGCCAACTGTGGTTTTTCTTAGAATACCATACATAGTAATCTGACTGGGTCATTCCTTTGGGGGAAACCTTGATGCTATAACTTCAGTACCTTTCCCCTGAGCTAGTTGGACTCCTTAGCATGTGATCTCTTGTCTAGGTAATACAAAGCTGACTGTCAACATTCTGGGGACAGAATAAATGAAAAAAGTTGAAGAGGGAAAGAAACAATTTTAAAATTCAGCCCATAAAACATTTCTAAATCTTTACCCTAAATTGTGCTAATGTCCATAGTCCTTCTGCTACAGCGAACACCCCTGAAAACTTCTGCTAAGGTTGCAATTCTGATTGCAAGGTGAGAAGGGCCCAAGTCTAACTGCCTTTTCAGCAAACTTTCAAGCTGTTTTCTTGTTTTTGATTCTATTTTCATCCCACTTCCAGAGGTACCTAATGTCATTAATTTCTAAGCTTTTTGACATTTCTGTCCTGTAGGTTTCTTCTTGGCCTTTCCCGCTGCTGCCGTAAGATCTAATTTTATCAAGTCTGCTGAATCACTTCTTATCTTGTGTAAGTTCTCCAACAGCAGATCCTAAGACAAAGATTTATTTGAGGAAATGACACTGAGAGTGAGGGGTAGGGGACTAAATCAAGAAAAGAGAGAAAGACAATCGTTGATGCGTTATAGAGTTGACCATACAAATGGGGCAGTTGCACGTGAGTGATTCAACCAGGTTGCCTCAGACATCCGCCTTTGGACATTAAAGAAGCTCAAGAGAAGTACTTTCAGCTGAGACTCATATGAAGATGTTTGAAGCATGCTCAAAATTTGTCTCTATAGCTATGTCTAGAGCAAGGAGAAAGAAAGGTTGGGGGATTTGTCTGGATTTGGGCTGGAATCTGTGATAAATCTATACACCAGGTTATAAAACAAGCATCTGAACAATATTGAGTTGTGCAATGTGTTAACAAGGTATGTATCTTTATTTAGGTTTTCTTTAATTACCTTGGCAATATTTGGTATGTTTCAATATATGAGTGTTGCACATCTTTTGTTATATTTATTCCTAGGAATTTCATATTTTGGGGTTAGATTATAAATGGTATTTTTATTCCATATTCCAATTGTTCCTTGCTTATAAAAGAAAATACAATTTATTTTGTGCATTGACTTTTTGTCCTCTGATCATGCTAACTTCACTTATTAGTTCTAGTGGTTATTTTGTAGATTCAGTAGGAATTTCTATATACAAAATCATGTTTGTTAATAATGAGAGTTTAACTTCTTCCTCTCCAATATTTATTATGCCCTTCCCCCCCTTGGTCTTGTCTCCTTGCATTGGTCAACCATAAAGTACAATGCTGAATAGATACAGTGAGGGCAGCTATCCCCATCTTGTTGCTGACCTTAGGAGAGAAGTATTCAATCTTTTATAATAATCTGTGATGTTAGCTATAGGATTTTAGATAATTTTACTGGACAAAATAAGTTGCATTCTAATGCTAGTTTTCTGAATATTTTAATTATGAATGGGTGTTAAATTTTATTAGATTCTTTTTCTGTCTCTCTTGCAAGTATATGACATTTCTCCCTTAATATGTTAAACTAGTAAATTACACTGATAGACTTTAAGGCAACATTTCAATTCTGAGATAACCCTACTTGGTTAAGATATACATGGATTCAATTTGTAAATGTTTTGTAAAGAATATTCACATCTAAGTTTATGAAAGATATTTGTTTCTAATTTTATTTTTCTTTTGTAATGTCTTTGGCATTTTTGCTTTCAGTATTATCCTGGTAACATAAAACAAATTGAGAAGTCTACTTTCTGAAGGAGTTTGTACAAGATGGGTCTTATTTCCCCTTTAACAATTTGATAGAATTTCCCAGTGAGGTCATTTGGGCCTGGGATTTTCTTGGTGGGAAAGTTTTTGATGTTAAATTCAATATATTTAATTGATAGAGATTTCTAGATTTTCTATTTCTTCTTTCATCAATTTTTGTAAACTGTGTTTAAAAGGAATTCTTCCATTTCATCTAAGTTATCAAATTTATTGTTATAAAGTTGTATAAAATAATCCTTAATTCTCATTTTAATGTCTGTATGATCTGCTTTGATGATTCCTATGTTTAGTATTTGCACTAAATATTTTCCCACCATTTTATTTTTACTCGTTTGTTTATATTTAAACTGTGTTTTCATTGTAAACCACATTTATAGTCAGGTCTTTGCTTTTTTTTTCAATCCAGCGTAAGTATATTGGCTTTTTAATCAGAGAACTTATTCCATTTAAATGCAGTGTAATAGTTGACAAGATTGGGGTCGATGTACCATATTGCTATTCATTTTCCATTTGTCTCCTCTGCTTCTGTTTTTTCTCCCATTTCCTTTTTAGCTTTTTATTTAGTGATTCATGAGTATTTTAGTATTTAATTTGATCTCTTCTCTTGACTTTTATAGTATACCTCTGTTTTTTTTTTGTTTGTTTGATTGATTGTTCATTATTTTAGTCACTGCTCTAGAGATTTCAATATGTGTTTTAGCTTATTACAGTTTACCTTAGGTAATATACTACCTCATGAATAATACTCATTGTCTTACAAAAGCATAATTTCATTTTTCCTCACTACTGCCCTTTGTACTCTTGTTATACTTTTCATATATATATACATAATATATATATAATGAACTCTCATTATATTGCTATTAAAGACATTGAATTCATATACAATGAAGGTATTTTACATACTTATTCTCTTCATGCTCTTCATTTCTTCCTGCAAAATTGGGCTTTATATGATATTGTTTTTCTTTGGCATGAGTACCCTCTTTTAACATCTTTTTTAGTGGAAGTTTTTTGTGATATATTATCTCTCTTTGTTTGTCTGAAATGTCTTTACTTTCGTTTCTGAAGGATAATTTCACTGACATTTAAGTGTAGGTTAATTTTTTTCTAACACTTTAAACATTTTTTTCATTGTTTCCTGGCTCCCTTTCTTTCTGTGAAATTACCTGTAATTTTTATAGTTGGTTCCCTGTATGTAATATGTCTATTTTTTTTTTTCTGGCTACTTTCACGATTTGTTTATTTTTTGTTTTCATCAGGATTTGACTTGGATTCACGAAGGTTTAGATCAGAGGTCCTCAAACTTTTTAAACAGGGGGCCAGTTCAGTGTCCCTCAGACTGTTGGTGGGCTGAACTATAGTTTAAAAAAAAAAAAAAACTATGAACAAATTCCTATGTGCACTCCACATCTCTTATTTTGAAGTAAAAAAATAAAACAGGAACAAATATGATATTTAAAATGAAGAGCAAATAAAGTTAAATCAACAAAGTTACCAGTCTTTCAATGGGAACTATTGGCCGGCCTGCTTTTGGCTAATGAGATGGTCAATGTCCGGTTCCATATTTGTCACTGCTAGTCGTAACAAGTGATGCAAGTGTGCATCAGTTAGACTAGATTTGGTTGGAGATTTCAGATGTTTCATTCTGGAAAAAGTCTGTTCACAGACATAAGTGCTACCAAAGATGGTTGCCATTTTGAGTGCCTGGTTCCTGAGATTAGGATATGTCTCAGAGGGGAGAGA
>CAUYRH010123402.1:0-14453 GCA_963574655.1 Perodicticus potto
TCATTTATCTGTAATGTAAAGAATTGGCCAGTGAGTGGCTTAGTATAATGTGAGATTAAGTAGTTTAACACATACTAAAAACCTTCTAAATGAAGACACATTGCACCAGTGTACCTTTTTTCTCTTTCAATCAAAAAAAAATTTTTTTTTTTTCAGACAGAGCCTCAAGCTGTCATCCTGGACAGAGTGCCGTGGCATCACAGCTCACAGCAACCTCCAATTCCTGGGCTCAAGCGAGTCTCCTGCCTCTGCCTCCCAACTAGCTGGGACTACAGGCGCCCTCCACAACGCCCGGCCATTTTTTGGTTGCAGCCGTCATTGTTGTTTGGCAGGTCCGGGCTGGATTCGAACCCGCCAGTTCAGGGGTACGTGGCTGGCGCCTTAGCCCGTTGGGCCACAGGCGTCCAGCCTTCAATCAATTTTTGGTATTCTTGGATCCAAACTTTTCATCTAGGGGAGGAGGAAAATTGAGACTACTTCCACTCTTTCATAGTATTTGTCCCCAGGCGGGCTCTGAGTTGTCAAACGCTTGTCTTATTTTATGTTAGTCAATCTGGTAGCAAAAAAAGTAGAAGTGCAGTGCGTTCCGGGGCTGTGGCAGACGCCTCTCCTTCCCTCTGCTTGCCTGTTCTCGTCCCCCCAGCCTCGCCCCGGGTGCGGAGGGTCGGGCGGCGGGACTTCCAGGCACGGAGGCTGCAGCCCGCGTTCACCGGGTGGCGCTGTGCAGCCGGCACCGGCGGCCGGAGGTGAGTCGGCTCGGGAGGCGGTGGCTCCCGGTCCTGCCCGCGCGCGGAGAGGCGAATCCCAGGCTGCGAGGTCGCCGCCCCCGCCCTCGGCCGGCCCCTCCGCCTGCGGGGAGAGGGGAGTGGCCGGGCGCCTCCCACCGCAGCCGAGCACTCTGCAGCCGGTGCGCACCGGGGCCCCAGCCGCGGCGCGTGGAGGCGGTGCTGGAGCGCGGGGCGCACGATCGGCCGGCAGCCGCGGGTCAGCGTTCTCCGAGCATCCGCGGCCGGAGCCCGCAGCCTCGGGCTGGGCCCGCGTCCCCGAGCGCCGCCGGAGACAGAGGACGACGAGGAGGCGGAGTGGCGCCCGGCGAGGTAGCGCGAGCGCTTTCCCTCTGTCCCCTGCCTCTTCCTCCCCGTCCGGCCGTGGCCTTCGAGGCGCGACGAAGCGCACGCCCGCGCCTTTGTGCCCGCGGTCCCTGTTGCCCAGTCGCAGCCTACGGGCGCGGGTCTGCGGGGTCTCACCTCCCTCCTCAGGGCGAAGCGCTGCGGCCAGAACCAGCGCACGCCGCAGGGCACGGAGGGTGGTAGTGACTCCTCAGTGGCTTAGGGGGCGGCGGGCGAGTAGAGCCTGTAAACTAAGTTGCTCCTACTTTGCCCCTTGTCCCTCGTACCTGTGGGCAGAGTGAAATCCCGGTCTTCCTCGTGTTCACCCACACCCCCTCCATCCCTCTGGCCCACAGCTGTTTCCTGGCTGCTGGTTCTATGGAAGGACACGGTGTGGCTTCCTCCGGGAAGGAAAGCGGTGGGAGAACAATGGGGAGTCCGGGGCGTGGGGTTCAGGTGCGGCGTGCCCCGGCGGCGGCGGGGGAGCCGGGGTCCGGACGCCGTGGGGCTCCCTGCGCGTGCAGCTGCGATCTCATCCTTTGTTCCGCCGCAGCGGAGGGGGCTGCCCGGGGTCTCGTTTCCTGCCCGGGATGGGATTGATTCACGATCCCGGAGAGGGCAGGGGAAGGGGGCGGAGCTGGAATGGAAACCAGATTAGGAACGGGAGCCCTGGAGGGTGTTGGGGCCGGGAAGAGGATAGGGAGGGGGCGATGAGAGTGCGCTGCTGAGTTAATTACAAACACACAACATTTTGTCCCGTGGCCCTGCGGGTTTCTGGACATTATTTGTAGTGCTTTGTTCAGGCTGCGCCCAGCATTAGTGCTGCAACAAGTTGTGTGCTTCTTGAGTTCTAGGCACTCGCAATGTTAGTTTCCTGAAAGCAAATCTTGTTAGTTACAATGGAAGAAAGCTTAAAAAAACGAGTTTTAAAAGATTTTGTTATGAATCAGGGTATTTGTTTGTAGAAGTGTGTTTGTAGCTAGTGGTTATTGGCTGGAATGGATAGAAGACATTTTACAGAATCGATTTTGACATAAAACAATTTTTTCCGTTGAAATATAGTATAACAATTTTCCAGGAATGTTTGAGGGGGGCATACCACCAGAAAATTAGAAACTGCTAAGTAAACGAGTCCGGTTATGTAACACAATTGAAACCCCCCTTTACAGTCTGTTCCAGAAAATACATCACACACACACCGTTTGGTTTTTTGAGCTGGGGAGCCATGGCATTCAAGAGTCCTTTGCTTTCTTTCACTCTCCATGTGAGGATCGCTGGAATAAGAAAGAGAACACTCTGCAGTGTGTTGAATGGGTTTTTTTTAGGGGGAGGTAGAATTAAATGTAATGTGTCAGGCATTTGTTAAGTGACCCTTTTCTAGATTGAAATCAAGAGTCCCAAAAGGATTGGCCAACCTTGGGAGGGAGCCATGGAGGATTGAATGATTTGTGTTTTTTGAATGGGGTATTCCAAGCAAAACTGTTTTGGGAGGAGACTGACATTTCCAGGCATTCATGGTTTGTGCCTATGGGACACTGGTGTAAGGATCTCAAAAGTCAGACGGAGGGTTAGAATTACTGTGGTGATAATTTAAGAGACGTTTCCTTGTAGTAATCTGGCTGCAGACAGGGCTGGGGAGTGGCCCGGTGCTGCCTCTGACAAGCAAAGGGTCCACTGTGAAATCCCCTTGGCCAGTCACTTTAAGATGAACCAAATTTGAAAGCTTCTTAACCTTAGAAGGAGAATAGGAGTTTACTTTGGGGGGCGGGAAATCTGTCCTGCCCACTGAGTGGTAATGGAAAAGAGCTGTACAAGCTACTGCTGGGGGTTTGTCTTTTTCGTGGGGGATGTGGTCAGATTTTCAGGCCAGGCTGAAAAACATTAAGACTTGTCCTCAGGAGCCATTAGGATCATGAAGTTGAAACGGGATGGTGTCCAACTGTCAAGCTGTTTGTCATTATAACTGACGCACTGCCTTGAAAGCATTGTGCCAGGGCAGCTAACAGGGGAAGACTTTTTGTCATTGTTGACTTACTGTTTTGTACTTTTCATTTATGTTGTGAAATGTTTTTTGAAATACAACACAACGGGATGCCTCCCAAGTACTCATTGGTATGTTAACAAAATGCAGAGCACTGTTACCAGAGGTGTGCATAGGGGAATCTTTAAAAACTACTGCCACTGGAGGTGTGGATTGTTGATAGAGGAATCCTTAAATAGCTGGTCTCTGGTCTCTACTGTCCCAGTGGATGCCTGACTATGTGAAGGCTGGCAAGAGTCTGCACCCCCTTCTCAGGATGAATCATCACTTTGTCAAGCCTGGAGTTAAAGACTAACTTTCCCTGATTGCTGCACAGTTATGCAAAGCAGGGAGGAGCATCTGACATCAGTGGGGGTGAGGTGGGTGGGTGGTGTTTGGCTAAGAAGGGATCCTCAGCCTGTAGCATCCATGTTTTTAGCATTTGTCCTTTTTTGAGTAAGATTCTCTCCTCTTCCACCTCCCTTCTACTATTTTCAATAGCTGAACATTTGGATTTTAATTAAATAGCCTAATAATAATTATAGGTATCATTGAGTAAGTTTTTATTATGTGCCAGAAGTTTTTTTTTTTTTTTTGCAGTTTTTGGCCAAGACCTGGTTTGAACCTGCCACCTCCCATATATGGGTCTGGCGCCCTACTCCTTGACCCACAGGTGCCGCCCATGTGCCAGGAGTTTTACATACATTACTATATTCATCCTCACAACAACTTGGTGATGTGGTTATCATCTCCATTTTATAGTTGAAACTGAGGCCTAGAGGAGTTAGGTGATTGCCTCTTACACTGTACAGATGGTCCTAGACTTATGGTGGGGTTATGTCTGATTAGTCCATCATTAAGTTGAAAATATTGTTAAGTCAAAAAATGCATTTAGGGCTGGGTGAGGTGGCTCACACCTGTAATCCCAGCACTCTAGGAGGCTGAGGGGGATGGATTGCCTGAGTTTAGGAATTTGAGACCAGCCTGAGCTAGAGTGAGACCCTGTCTCTTAAAAAATAGCTGGGCGTTGTGGCAGGCACCTGTAGTCCCAACTACTTGGGAGGTTGAGGCAGGAGGATCACTTAAGCCCAAGAGTTTGAGGTTGCTTTGAGCTATGACACCAGGGCACTCTACCAAGGGTGATGAAGTGAGACTCTATCTTAAAAAAACTGCGTTTAGTACACCTAACCTAGCTTAACTTAGCCTACCTAAAAAGTGCTTGGAATACTTAAATTAGACTACAGTTGGGAAAAATCATCTGGCAACACAGATGTGTTGTAAGGCGGGTAGAGTATGGGTTGTTTACCCTGGTGGATTGGGAGCTGGGCAGGGGACTTGCTGGCCCTGCCCAGCCTCGAGAAGGATCATCTATACTGTGTATCATAGCTCTGGAAAGAGGTCAAAATTCTTAATTCTAAATATAGGGTCTACTAAATGTCTGTCACTTCTCATGATCATAAAGTCAAAAAAATTGTAGATCAAACCATCAATAAGTTGGGGCCCATCTCTACTGGTATAGTTAACTGATAAGTGGTGATGATTTGAACTCTTGATTCCAAAGCCCATGCTTCTTCAGTATCACTGCAATAAGATATCCAACAATTTGACGGTGTAGTTGATTTGCCCTTTGCAGATTTCAAATCACTTTCACATATATTACTGTAATTGAGCCTTCCCAAAGCTACTCACTGCAAGATAGTTTTGGAAAGCCAGTTAGTGATTTTGCAACTCCTAAAACTGTACTGTTAAAAAGTTATATGTCATGGCCTGTGTGAATAAGCTGTAAGTGAATGGAACTTTATTTTTAAAAAGTTAGGCTGCCAACATTTAAAAATAAGTTCTTTTTTTCAAACGTTTGAAAGTGGTAAAATGGAGTAGATCTTCTATAGTATTCAAGTCTTTTATGTTTATTGAAATTCGATTTAAGCCCTTTATATCTTACAGCCTTTAATAGAACACTGCACTTTGCTTCTTAACTGAGACCCAATGCTGGAGTATCTTTTTAGGAGAGAAATAAGGGGGGAAGGAATGTGATTATAAAGAGGAAGTGGGACATCAGAATTGGAAACATACACAGCAGCAGGCCATAGACTTTCCCAGCACATGCCTTTTGTCCTGGCAGTAGCCTTTTACAGAAGACATTCTTCCTTAGGGAAGTGTCAAGGGTCCTTCTTTACAATATCCTCTGAGATCATCAAATTTCTGAGCTCTGTGGGAACACACATTCCACATGATTTCTGTGCTCATCCTTTCCGCACAGGGGAAATGAACTAGTTTAGGAAAAGGGAATCAAAGTGGTATCTGTCCTTGAAGTGGCATGGAGAGTGGTGCTGGGCAGGAGGCCCCAGACCTGGACCCAAGAGTGACCACCAAGAGGAGGAGCAGAATGGAGTTTAGCACTTGGCATCCTGAATTGTTTGTGGATTCCTCAGAATGCTCTTGGGTGCATGGAAAAGTCAATATTAGTTTTTTTGTTCGTAAGATAAGAATTTGAAGACCGAAAGTGTTGCCTTTACTTGTTTGTTTATTTGAAGCTAGGACACCACTTAGGGTCTTCAAGTTTGCTGGCATGGGTGGAAAGAACTTTAACTTTAACTTTAACTTCCTCACGCTATTAAATTCTTCTCTGCTGGTTATGTTCACCTTTTGAAGGGAGGCAGACCCATGGTCTGCTGAGTTCCTGCAGGTGGGCACCTTCCAGTTTGCCAGCTGAGAAGCACCGTGGTGCTCAGCAGCGAGGCACGTTTACAGCCTTTGGTAGGTTATTTTAATTCTCAGTCCCTTCTTCATTAGTTCGTATATTATTAAGCACACAGTTGATACAAGTCACCTTTCAAAAGCAAGAAAGGAACTCCACTGTGCCTCTAAGGACGACGTCACAGGAGGGCAGATGGGTGTGTTCCGAGAGTGGATGTTGTCGAATTGAAGAAAATGACTATAACAACTGTGGTGACCAAGGCCAGTGCAACAAATACTTCAGAGACAAAAGTGGAAAACAAACAGGACTAAGAGAATGGAAGACAAACACAGGCGCCATCTAGAAAGGGTTCAGTTTTTAGGCCCCGGGGCCCCAAACTGGTATATAGAGTACCATTCCATAGGAGAAGGTTTGAATAACCTTGTCTGCACTGTCAGAGGGCAAGTCCTGGTAGCCTCCCTCCCTCTTCTCTCCACACCTGCTGGCATCCCTGTCTCATCCTGTGTTCAACATGCCTGTCCATTCACCCCCACTGAGGCTGTTAATAGACTCTGGGTATATTTGCATTTTAAAATGCTTTTCTGGACAAGAAATGCCAAGTCCCCAAAGAATGAATCATTCATATTGTGTTATATGGTTTTCATGCTCCCGTTTATTAAGTATTGGTTGCTCGCTTTGCAAGCTGGCTCCTTTAATAGGTTGTTTCATTGTATCTCCGTTGCTCTCCTGTAGTAGGAGATGGTTGCAAATGAGGGGATTGAATCAGTAGCCCAAAGATCAAGCGCTAAAGACTGCTTGCTTTCTGGAACAACGCAAAACAGCCCCCAAGTGGAGAGTACTCTGCAGCTTTGGGCCAGTACTTTGATGTTTTGGGGCCACCTGTAAGGAGTTGATTTGAAGGAGTTAGAGGGAGAGCCCACCCGAGAGTCTCCCCTTCCCTGACTTGTTTCCTTGTCACCTGGAGTCAGGGTTCCTGTCAGTGTCCTTGGTTGGTCCAGCTGGGAGAGTGGGTTGAACTGTTCCTCAGTTTCTGCTTCTTTTCTGGGTGTTGTGCGGGACTCCCCCAGCTCAGCATCCTCCTCCTCTCCAGAATGAGGGAGAGTTAGTGAAATAAGATTCAGCCTGCCGGTGATCCGACTGAGTATGCAGTTGGTCCCTGGCTGTGCCTTTCTCCTCGGGAGTGTGTGTGGGGTTTGTCTGATCACTGCTCACCTGTCTATCCCTGAGCACTTTGTTGGTGGCATTCAGTTGGAGCGGAGGGTCCAGATACATGTGGATGAAATGGTTCGAGGGCCATCGCAGAGCTGTGGCTTAGAGGATAAGACATTGAACGAGGTGGGGAAGAAGAGAGTTGGTCTGGAATTTATAATCTTTCCAGCTAGCCACTGGCAAGTGAAAATTGACATTCTTCTGCTTATCAGTAGACATGCGATAAGCTTCTAAACATAACAGGTTCCTGTCTTTCCTTGATAACCCAGAGAGGCCTAAGGGGAGACCAAATCTCTTCCTTCCAGGGACTTTCAATCCAATCCTTCCTGGGCTCAGGATGCTTTAAAATGGCACAGGTGGCTTAATTTTGCTGTGGTATAATGAAAATACAATTCAGAATTGTACATTACAGGTTTTAAAACTTGTTAAAGGAAAAGAGTGCAGCGTCCTTAGAGCTTTTAGAAAATTGAGAGGACAGTAGCACGGATTATTAGTGACTGGTTTTGTTATAGTATGTGTTCTGCATTTAGTCATTTTCATGGGTTTCGTGAAAGCATTTTCACCCTGCAACCAAAAAAAAAAAAAAGAAATACCACAAAAGTACACAAAGAACCTTGATTGCAAGAATCTTGTCGGCCCCCACTTAAATTTTCCAGTGTACACCTTCTCTCTTCCCTTAGCGCTGCTTGATTTTAAATTCCATGCTAGACGCCAAAGTTCTGTTAGTGGTATTCAGACTGCAGACGTGCTCAGGTCTTAGCTGATCTTTTTTTCCCTTGAAAGTGCTTTAGATAGGATTGTCACTGTTTCATTTATTATAGAGCTACTGCCTAAGTGCTTTTAGGAAAAGCTTCTTTTTCATAAGCATTAGGCCTGTGCCAATTGCACGGCTGGTTATTTTTTACAGTCCTGTTGTCTCCTTAGTCAGACATAATAGGCAGACTGCAGTGTTTGATCTGTCCCTAATGTACTGAGCCATCTAGGAAAAGGTTCTCACCTGCCCGAAATCTTCAAGCTCTTGAGATGTATTCATAAGAATATATGAACTGCCACATTGGGTCACATTCAGGGCTTACTTGGTTTGGTATTCTGTGACATTGGGGGAGGGAGGAAGAATTGACTCCTCCATGTCAGCTTTAGAAGGGTCCAGGGATGTCTCTTGAATAACCATAATCATGTAAGCTCTAAAAACCTCTCCTTTAAGCCGGGCATATGGCTCAGGCCTGTAATCCTAGCACTCTGGGAGGCCAAGGTGGGAGGATCTCTTGAGCTCAGGAGTTTGAGACCAGCCGGAGCAAGAGTGAGACCCAGACTCTATCAAAAATAGAAAAATTAGCTGGTGTGGTTGCTGGCACCTATAGTCTCAGCCACTTGAGAAGCTGAGTCAGGAAGCTCATTTGGACACAGGAATTTGAGGTTGCTGTGAGTTAGGCTAACACCACAGTACTCTAAGCCTGGGCAACAGAGTGAGACTCAGTCTCAAAAAAACCCCTCCTTTTATTTAAATTCATCTTGAATTATTTATTTTATCCCGTATTCTGTGCATTTCACACCTTCTTTAAAAATAGAACTTGATTATATTGGTATTTTGATTTTAAATCCTCAGTTTTTGAAATGGTAGAATGTTACAATTGAAAGGGGCCTTAAAGGTCATCTCTTATCACCACTTCATGGTACTTGAGACCTGCTTAGCGCATAGGATTAACGGGGGATAGATCTGGAAACTTGACCCCAAATCTTTTACCCTCTTGGTTTATTTTCTTTCTAGGGACATGCATCCCTGTGTCTCTACATGCATGTAAATCTGAGCTTTGGACTATCACCTGAAAGTTGACCCCCTTTAAACTTCACCGTTTGTGCTGATAGCAGTATCATCTTGACTTTGTATTCCAGGAGCATCACCTACTTCCCATTTTCTGTGACCTTTACATTCAACCAGTCAGTCACCGTGTTTGGTTTATTGTTATCTCTTATTTTTGTGTTTTCTTTTTGTTTTTGAGACTATTCTCTTGCTTTGAAATCTACTTAGATCACAGCAACTTCCAACTCCTGGGCTCGAGCCATCCTCCCGCCTCAGCCTTCCCAGTAGCTAGGACGACAGGCACCTGCCATAGCACCAGACTAATTTTTCTAGTTTTGGTACAGACAGCATCCCGTCATTGCTCAGGCTGGTCATGAAGTCCCGAGCTCAAGGGATCCTCGGGCCTTGGCCTTTCAAAGTGCTAGGATTACAGGTGTGAGACACTGTGCCCAGCCATTAGTTTTGCCCTTTTCTTTAAACCCTTAAGCCCTCACTCTGGTTCAGACCTTTAAAAGGCTGGTTTACTAGAGTTCAGCTTGACCTAAAGTGGGTTTTTCTGTGAAAAGTTAGTAGATAGGGAATAAAAACCCATCAAGTTAGTAGATGTTTGTATGAAAAACGATTCCTTGGCCAAGTACATGTTGGAATTGCTAGATTAAACAGTGTTTTCAATACGTTTTCTTTTGCAGAAGGATTTCTCGTGGCCTTTATTTGTGGCTCTGTGCTGAGAATTTCCTGAGAGGGAGATATAGCCTTGATATATCCCAACTGACATTATCATTGTGCCACTTTTTGGGGGTTATCAATTTTGGATGACACTGCAATCGTCACTTCATTTTACTAATTTTAGATCTGTCAGTGCCTGGCCCGAAGGAGTATGCATTCTGCGTGAGCTATACTTGGTTCACTCTTAACTACGTCTTACACTTCTTTATCTCGTTATTCTCCTGCGTCTCTCCTTTTCTCTGGAATCCCCTCTTCACCTGTCAGGCTGACACTTCATGAGCTTTCCCTAGAATGTAGGATGTTTCACAGGTTAAGAACGAGAGAATAATTGAAACACAGTAAAGTAGTGAAAGTAACTTTGTATACCTCATAGTTAAATTGTTGGAGTTGGTGCAAAATACCATTTTCTATATTTGTGTTAGTTGAAACACGACGCACACATCCCATTTTTCTCTGTTTCCCCACAGGTTACCTTGTGGGTATGTTCTCCAAGCTTGGTGCTTTTTTGTGTGTGTGTTTTTAAATGTTGTGTTATTGGAATGGCATTGCATTTGATAGAAATTCGGGGAAAATTGATGTCTTTATGGTTTCATGTCTTCTTATCCGCAAACCTGATAAACCTATCTATTTATTTAGGCCGTTTATGTCCTTCAGTGAAATTTTACAATTTTATGTGTAAAACTCTTTCACATCTTTCGTTAAATTTGTGCCACGGTGCTTCATGGTTTTTGTGGTCGGTCTGAATGGGATTGTTTAGTACCTTTCTGGTTGGTATTGCTGGAGTGCAAGAAAAGCATTGATTTTGTATCTATTTATGAATGGTTTTTGATTGATCAAGGTCACATCTACATCTATGTTTGCTGTGGGAGCCTGTCGTCCAGTGGCTTTTCTAAAAGAACATGAAATAAATTAGACTGTATTGGAAATGTCACAATTCACTTTAATTTTAAAGTTGTACTTAATACTCCTAGAAGTTAAGAAAGGGGTGACTTTTAGTTATTTAATACATACATTCATTCTTCAAATGTTTGGGTGCTTAGCGTGTTTCAGACTGTGTAGTAGGTACTGAAGTTGTCAAGAGGGATCAGAACAGATGTAATTTCTGGTATCTTGGAGTATGAGGGAAGAGAGCTATTACAGAAATGGACACAGATAAATATGTATTGATGGCTTGGGGTAGATGCTGTGAAGGAAAAGGATAGGGGCTGTGGAAAAAAGAAGGTAAGGAGAGGAGAATTTAGATTGGGGTCCAGAGAGAGCCTGTTTAGGGAAGCAAACATTCATGCAGCTCTCTGACAATGAAAAAGGCTTAGCAGTGCTAAAGATGGGATTCTGCTTTAAATGGTACATATGAGAATTTTAGTAATCAATGACTTAAATCAAGTTATTCTTAGTAGTATTTAATAGTGTATAGAATATGACAAAACGAAATAGAGATGCTTATTTTTGTTTGTTTGGTATGTGCCAGCCCACCGTGAGACTGCCTGAATTAGAAGAAAGCAGCCTCTGTGGTGAGGCTTGCACGGGGCCACCGACGTGCCCTAATCCCCCTCTTACGGCCATTGAGTGCTGGTGTCTGCTGGACATGTGGGTGTCACACTCAGCAGTTTCCTCTGCACTAACGGACTGGGTCATTGCTGCGTGAGGTCAGGCTGGATAAGACCATTCTGCCTTCCTGGGAAGGGTCTTGAGCAGGGCCATCTATGGCTCTTCCAGTGTCTCTGTCTTGTCCCCACTCCAAACACACACTGAGGGCTCAGACATGACATGTAAGAGAAAGGTCGTGCTGGAAACCAGACCCAGTTACACATACCTTACTCCCTTTACAATTGCCGTCCGCTGTTTTTGGTCATGTAGGCTTTGCACCTGGGACAAGCCTGTCTGAGCCTTGCATTGAGGTGAATCCTCTCTATAGTAAGGAACCGTGTGGTGCAATGGATATGGGCTGGGCACTGGAGAAAATATTGGTTTTAAAATTGACTCTTCTGCTTAGTAGCCTGGGACCTGAGGCTTTTTTTTTTAATCTGCAAAATGTGGGTGATTGTAGAGCCTCCTTCTTTGGCTGTAATAAGGATGAAAGAGTTAACCCATGTGCACTTGCTAGGATAGCATCAGGCACAGAGCTTTGCCCTCAGTCTTGCCTAATGTGGATTCCTGGGCTCCCCTTGGCCCCACCGGGTACTCAGATCTGTTTGAATGCCAGAAGTGCATATAATTTATGATCGGATACAGGATTCCAGTTATTGTTTGGGAAAAGATGTAGGAAGAGAGGTGGCAAAGAAAGAAACCAAAATGTTAACAGTAACTTTTACCTTTCTTATTTTCTAAATCTATAATCAGGTTACGTTATCTCTGTACTAATAATAATATAGTACAATTACATTAAAAAAAGAAAGGTTGGCTGGCAGCATCCAAGGTCTACTTTAGTGGCATTTGCAGGTATAGTACTTTCCTGTTGGTGCTTAACAACCTAGATGCAGAATTGCGACAGTATTTAAAAGTCTTTAGCAGAAATGTCTGCAAAAGAAGAAGAGAATGTTGTTCCTTGTGAAGCCCCGCAGACTTCCAATGTTGCTTTTTCGGTCATTGTTTTCCCTTTCTGTTTTTCCCTGTGTTCCCTTAGTGGGCCTCTGGCCATCTGTTACTCCCTCTCTTCTCTTACCCTTTTTCTTACTTTACTTCCCCTTGAAAATTGCCCCTTTTAATCCCCCAACTTTCTTTTTTGACTCGCTGTCATGTGGAAATGATGCACGCATTTACTTAATTCAAAAAGAAGCATAAATTTTATTTCTAATTTTTAATCATAAAAAGAAATGCAGTTTTACACCCTCAAAAATATGAGTTGCCTTTTATTTAGTTACAATTAATTGATTAATTACCTTACTAACTCGTTAACCAATTTTGGGAGGGGTCTGTGGTCTCCTCAAAGCACCGTGATTCTTGGGGGGTTGGGTGGCCGAAAGGAAGGGGAATAGAGAGGGAATGTTGATGTTAAAAGTTTTCCTTCTTGCCTATTTTGCTTAGTGTTATTTGTGTGCTACCATTTCGGTATGTGTAAAAATTTTTAAACTTTTCCAAACTGGAAGAACAGAGTTCTGGAAAATTACCAAAGTGCATTTTTTATGAGGAAACCATGCCAAATCTGACAAATTTCTTCAAAAGCCCATTGATTTTAATTACTTTTATGAAAAGTTCAGTGAGCTTTTCAGTTTTTCTTTCATGCTCCTCTTGTGTAACTGTGAGTAGAGAAATGGGCTTTCCTGCAAAGTTTATCTATGGGAATTCATTCATAAGCAGTGGCATCCTATAAGTATCTTCAAAATAATCCTGACACAGATTTCAAAGAAGGTAGTTTGGTTACAGCAGTGTTGCCTGGAATCAGCCGAAGAGCTGTTAACCTGAGAATACCGCTGATATCATGGAGATTGCTCAGTTGAATGTAAAATCTAGTTGAGGTTATGTAAATAAATGGAAGTGGGGTGATGCCTTTCCATACTCTTGTCCCCAGTTTATCATGTTTTTCATCTCCAACTGCAAATGTCTTAATTTGAACATGGCATAAATGTGTGTATACTGTATATGATGGTTCTTTCTCTGCTTAAAGGATGTCTAGTACAATTACAGTAAAATCTAGACATATAGAATGGGTATAACTAGAATTTAGTGTTTTTTTTTCCAAAAGAATTTATTTAAAAAAATGTACAGCTGTATAGGACACTTACCCACGAATGGAGCTGGCAGGACTACAGGTTGCTCTGGATGAATCAGGAGGGAGTGGGAGTGAATGAAAAGGCCTAGGACATTACTGCGCATGACTGTAGATTTCACTAACACTGTACACTTAGGCCTCACTACATTTAGAAAAGAAATTACATTACGATGTCACGCGGCAATAGGGCTTTTTCAGCTGCATTACGATCTTATGAGGCCATTATCATATGTGCAAAAGGTTGTCTATGGAGCACGATTGTATACCCCTTTCGAGTGAGGCCGGAGTTGTGGAAAGGTCTGTGTCTGCTGCTTGTCAGGTTTCATCACAGAGCTTCATAGGCGTTGCCCTGGCCTTGTGTGTTTATTTCACGTGCACTGCTACCAAGGAGGAGAATAAAGTTGTTGGGATAGTGTCAAGGATATGAGTGTTGAAGACAGAATGGTAAGACTATCAGCTCAACCTTCATACTTGGCATTGGTTGTTTTTTGTTTTTTTTTTTTCACAAATAGGATTCTTTATTTGTCATTATTAAAAGCCTGAATTTTAGACAGATTCTTGGACTAGTGGTTCATATCCATCAGCTAGTTCAACTTTTCGCACCTGTCTCGTCCCCAGTAGCTTTTCCAGAACTACTACCTTCACCACGAAGCTCCATGAGTTTTCCCAATTCAAACTTGGGTTTCTTCAGCATTTTTACTTTTCTGACGAAGACATCATGGAGAGGATAAATAGATTGGCATGCCTTTTCTATGTCTTTTCTAATGCTATCTGGAATCAATTTATTGACAACTTCTTTCAAGTCATTCGTCTGCACCTCTCTGGTCATGATTTCCATCATTTTCTTTCGGATTTGCCGAACCTGTTGGTGCGGGGCGTAAGACGTCTTCCATATCTGATTGTTGCGTTTTTTAGTAAAACCAACACAGAACAGACGAAGCAAATAACCATCGGTAGTCTTAACATCGACATGAGCTTCAATCATAGTCTGCCATTTTTTAACCATAGAACACATTTTGTCACGGGTAAGATCCATGCCATGGAAGTTAGTCAGGCAGGTTTTGCCCTGAACATCTTCAGTTATCAGCTTGAATTTTCTAAATGCAACTTCATCATTCTGCAGATCAGCAAGACTCACTTCAAACACATGACCTTTGAGGCCATCAGATGCAATTTTGGTT
>CAUYRH010123404.1:0-81646 GCA_963574655.1 Perodicticus potto
TAGAGAAATGCAAATCAAAACCACCCTGAGATACCATCTAACTCCAGTGAGAATGGCCCACATCACAAAATCTCAAAACTGCAGATGCTGGCATGGATGTGGAGAGAAGCAAACACTTTTACACTGCTGGTAGGACTGCAAACTGATACAACCTTTTTGGAAGGAAATATGGAGAACTCTCAAAGAACTCAAGCTAGACCTCCTATTTGATCCTGCCAGATCCCATAACTGGGCATCTACGCAGAAGGAAAAAAATCCTTTTATCATAAGGACACTTGCATTAGACTGTTTATTGCAGCTCAATTTACAATCGCCAAAATGTGGAAACAGCCTAAATGCCCACCAACCCAGGAATGGATTAACAAGCTGTGGTATATGTACACTATGGAATACTATTCAGCCATTAAAAAAATGGAGACGTTACGGCCTTTTTATTAACCTGGATGGAAGTGGAACACATTATTCTTAGTAAAACATCACAAGAATGGAGAAGTATGAATCCCATTTACTCAATTTTGATATGAGGACAATTAATGACAATTAATGACACAGTCGGGGTGAGGGAAGGGAAGCGCAGAGAGAGAAAGAAGAAGGGTGGGGTGGGGAAAGGAAGAGCAGAGAGAGGGAAGGAGCAAGGGGGATGGGGTCTTGGTGTGTGCCACACCTTTTGGGGGCAAAACACGATTGTAAGAGGGACATTACCTAACAAACGCAATCAGTGTAACATGGTTTTTTGTACCCTCAATGAATCCCCAACAATAAAAAATACATATATATAATAAAAAAAAAGAAGTGTTTCAAGGAAATTACATCTACTCTTCCTGCCTCAGCATACCTGAGCCTATTGATTACCAGTTTTAACTGCCTTCTGGTGCTAACACTGAGAGATACAGAGTAAAATAGGAAAAGAAGAGATACACCAAGTATCTTGTTATCTTATTATGACCTTTGCATCCCTCTAAAATAGGAAAATGGTTATAAAACTCCAGTTATTACAAGATTTAATCTATTATTGTAGAGTATTAAAAATCCTAGCAAATACTGAGAACTTTCATTTTATTCTAGCAGAACAGATATAGGTCCATATAATTCCAGAATACCCTCCTCCTCCCATTGGCATTCCTCAGTCAAAATGAGTAAGTTGTTTGGGAATCACTATTTTACTATACTTTCCATCCAAAATATTTTCCCAACAGAACAGGATAATGGGATTGTAAAATGGGTTGCTATCCTCTTCCCAAAGCTACAGGAGCTTTAGCTTCTGGACCACACTGTATGACAAAAAGATTGAAATGTGGAATTTATTATAAGATCAGAGTTTCTATTTAGAATCTTTGAGCTAAGTATTTCCAATTCTCTCATCTACCTCCAAATTGTTTTCCCTATTGAGGGGGTGGGATAGGAAGAGAGATGTATACATTCACAAGATATTCAGCATCTGTTATGCATCAACAACTGCACTTTACAAATATGAAAGTTAAAAAAATGTATTCTTGAGAAAGTGAAGAAAACAAAAAAAAATCTAAATAGACATGTGTACTCAAATAAAAGCAGAAAGGTTAGGTAGTGTCAGGGGACGTTTACAATATTAGGATAAGAAAGGGCTCATTGAGATGCTGTCATATGAATGAATAAGACCTAAAGTAGGTGAAAGGGAAAAAAAGTTATAAATATATGAAAGAGTATTCCAGGAAGCAGGAATAGCAAGTACAAAGGCCCTGCAGAAGGAATTACTTGGTCTACTCAAATCAAGACAAGGAACCAATACGGCAGGGTAGAGTGAGCAAGAAGAGAGATGAGGTCAGAGAGTAACAGGGTCTCAAATCAGAAACGGTCTTGTGTGTCATTGGAAGGCTTTGGCTTTTAAGTTAAATAAATAACCAATGAGTTTTGAGAGCAAAGAAGTAAGCCGATCTAATTATATGTATTTTAATGGAATTACTCTGGCTACTGTGTTGGAAATGATTGGGGCAAAGGGGAATAAAGGGATAAGCAGAAAGAGCACTTCAGAGTCCACTGTAATAATTTGATGATATGTAATACGAGCTTGGATATAAGGAGTTAAAAATGGAGGCAGTGAGAAGTGGTCAGATCCTGGATATACTCTGAAGAAATCCTAAAGGTGTTCTTAAGTATTAGAATACTTCATATGTGAAAAAGAGAGGATTTCGAATGATTCCATGATTTTTTAACCAAGTGACTGGGAGAATGGAGTTGCCATTTACTGACACAGGAAAGAAGCAGGTTCAAAAGCTTGTATCTGCACATATTAACTTTAAAATACCTGTTAGATATCGAAGTGACTGTACAAAGTAGGCAGCTGGAGTTTCAGAGGAGGTGTCCTGGCTGAAGATGAACATTTGGAAATCAACAATTTAAAGACAAAATAGTTCTAAGAATGAAAAATGATAAAATACAATGACTAACTCATCCTTGGGTACTTAAACGTTTAGATTTTATTAGCATATCTATTATGTAAAATATATTAATAGTGGTATTCTTGCCTTGAACAATATTTGAAGAAGTGTTACTTAGTTACTTAATATATGTTTGTTAATTTAAATAAATTAAAGTGAAATTATCCAGGTGAAAGTTATAACATTACATGAAAATATTAACCAATTACTTCAAATTCCCACTCTATTTTCACTGTATGTATTTAATATGTGTGAATCAGCCAAAATATAATCTAAACACACACAGTTCTGAAATCAATAAAAAGTCACTATATTTATATAAAGCAATGAAATTTTTATTACTAATGTCATCATTATTATGTAAACTCTTGCTTTTTGGTTTTCATAGTTCCACTCACACAAAATATTGATTATGGAAAACATTCTTAAAGAGGTATTAGAACTAGATCATTTTCTGTGAACCCAAGTTGGGAAACTTGCCTTTAAATAGGAAACAAAAAAGTAAAGTTCTAGTTTCAATTGCAATACAATATGAAACAAAAGATCTCTTTAGATCTCTAAAATGATACCTAGTGTTTCCTAATTTAAGTACTTATGTCCTTACTTTACATATTACTATCATTACCTAATGTTATTATATGAAATGTGTGAACTTTTATATTTTTAAAAATAAAATCCAACCCCTGCTAACTAAATAGAGCCCCCTCGGCCATGGGAACCCAGAAACACCTTAATACTGAGTTCGCAGCCTAAACTCAGGATAGGAGAGATAAAGTACAATTACAAATGCACCTGATTTACCTTTCCTAAATATTCAGAACTTCTCCAGTAGCTTGTTGAAAATATTGTATATGTTTGACCACCCCATTTAGTGTAAAGTCTTGTTCCTTTTGCCTATCTTTCCGAAGAACTTGTGCCTAGCTTCTGACCAGGGCTCTGTTTTCCAACGTGTTGTTAATGGCCACCCAACAGGCTGCTACCCTGTTAATAAGTTGGCTAATAAGTACGAAATAAGTACGAAAGCAGAAATAAAGGTCTGCTTTTGCCAGAGTGTAAACCTTATTGTTGTTTTTTAGACAAACAAGTATAAGTGACAAAATGTGTTTCTCTGTGAAAAATTCCTTTGCTCTTAGGAATTCTATTACATTAGATTTGTACATAGCAAATCTCTTAAAAGTGGAGCAGTTAATGGTACAGCTATCTGAAAAGCATATAAAAGAGAAAACACAAATCCAAAGCATTATTAATTATTCCATTGAAGACAAACCATAAAAATGGATTGAAATTTTCTGTACTCTTATCTATTATAGCTTATCAAAACATGTTTTTTTCATTCTTTAATATGGATTCCTTTTTCATATATTAAATCATTAGTACCAATCCAAATATAAAATCATATAGAAAAAAGACATGCTATTAATATATGCCTGCTTATTAACCATAATCTTAACCAATTATTATTATACTTACCTTACTTCAACCTAAAATATATTAATGTAAAATATTTGAGAATATTTATTATTAAAATAGATTTTTTAAAAAGCAAAGATAAATCAATCAACAAACTTTGCAAAAAGAATGATAGGGTATTTAAATTAAAAAGGCCATAATTGCAACACTGAGAGAATGACAGGGAGATCAAGTAGGGGTCCTATCCAGGAGCCTCATCCAACCATAACTGGCCTAAGTGCTACCTGAAGGCTGCTTTCTCAGTGCCATTGGTGATTACATTGGATGAACTATGAATTGCAGAAGAAATTTTATTTAGAGAATTGGAACCTGAAAAAAGCTATTAATAAATAGCTTTTAATATTAATAAAGCTATTTCATGTTTTAAGAAAGCACAGACATCACCAGGACATTTACCACCGCTACCATTATTTAAAGCTAAATAAAGATCAATGCTCAACTTGCTGAGTTCAGAAAAATCTGAAAGAAAACAAGGATTAAGCTACACTTTTAATGATGAGAATCATATTAAATGGCATTTTGGACTCAAAAGGAAATGATGGGGAAATGGGCATGAAAACTTCCTGAAGAGACAGGTCCCTAAATAAAAAAAGGAAGAGGCAATATAACTTGAGCTTGATTGAAGTAGGACTTGGAAAGATGTTTAATGAGATATGGAATTCCAAGGGTTGTTCATAAATGCAAGAGGGAGATTAGCTAGTCGCCATGGCATGTAAGAAAACGAACTAGATATCCAGAAACTGTAGCACTCAGAGTAAATTTCCATATGGAAGCTATAACCCAACTACATCCCAAGATGAAAGTAAAAGAGAAAGGGGAGGGCAGGAGAGTGGGTAGGATAGGTGGAGGGAGGGTAATTGGTCGGACCACACCTATGGTACATTGTATAAAGGTTAATGTCAAATCTACTAAGTGTAGAGTATAAATAACTTAACACAATAATTAAGAAAGTGGAGTGAAGGCAATGTTAACCAGTTTGATGAAAGTATTTCAAATTGTATATAAAACCAATGCATTGTACCCCATAAATGCATTAATGTGCACAGCTATGATGTAATTTTTTTAAAAAAGGGAAACATATCTGTTTTTGAAAACCTGTTTGGAAAAAAAAAAGGCAAAAGGAAAATAAAAGCCTGGAAAACTAAAAGGGGTACAGGGGTGTAGAGAAATTAGCATGTACAAAATGTATAAATGTAGAATAAAACAGGTTGCCATTTCTCTAAAGTAAAGTGAATTTAGCCAAAAGCAAATGAAACGGTCACTATAAATTACTGGTGAGTAACAGAGAACATTCGTAGACAATCAAACTGACAGGTGCAAAAATATTTCTGGGAAGCTTCCAAGGGTCTGGTATTTTTCTGGCTTTAATTTTCAGAATGGACAAATTTAATGGATAACATTCAGGCCTTTACTTGATGTCTACCATGAAGTCAAGCCTCTGACATGAATAAACCAATTTAGCATCAGTTCTGCAAAATGACTTACGTCATTTTTTTAAAGGACCATTCTTTTAAAAAGTTTCCTGCTTTCATTTTTCTCATAGATTTTGTTTACTCTTAGAAAATATAGTATCTATCATGGTTGTGAACTCCACCTCCCTGCTCCCCTACTTACACGCGAGAGCACACACACACACACACACACACACATACACACACACACACTCACTCTCTTAGAGAAAACAAAACCAGGAAGAGTTGATTGGCATAGATATAAGCCTGTGGTCTCAAGAAATTTTAATAGAGAGAACTTCTCATTGGAAAAAAATTATACTTCATACTATAAAGAATCATAGTTAAATTTAGTACCTTCTAAAGTATTAAAAATGGATTGTGGTCCAGAAAGTACAAAATTAAACAATTATGAAAGGTTCTTATTAGCCTTAATAGAAGGGAAATTACTTAAATGTCTTTCTAAAATCAGAGGCAGTTGCGCCTGACAAATTATCAACTTTCACCAGAGAAATACATAAGTATTCTCTGCAATCTGGAATAAAGGAAATGAACGCCAATTGTGTCTTAGATGTATTTTCAAATGCACAGAGTGTAGATTTTGCCATAAAAAGATCAGAAAATTCATACTAGACAGAGAAACAAGCTTCAAATCAGTAGACTCATGTGTGCATCTAAGCTGTGGTCTTAATGACTCAGTTTAAGTAATTTCTTTAACAGGTATACCATGAAAATAGTATCTGTTAGCAACTTCTTTTATAAAAGTTAAGTAATTAAATTAAATAGTACATGAGAAAATTTGGAGATGTTCTTAACACAGATGCTTTGAGTGAATGGAATCAATCTTCATCAATTTCACACTGGCAAGTGCACAGCATCTCCCACGACTAAACTAGAAACTTAACTCACATACTAACTTATTACTTGGGCACCAAGAAGATATGCTGCAAGCCTTTATCTTTCCTTTCTTTTAGGAAAGTTCAATGAAAAATATGTAATTCTAAAAAGAAATATTGATTTGCTTTACATAAGTAAACAAATATTGTACTAGAATATGTATATATAGTTGTATTTAAATGTTTAACGATTATGCTTTTTTAAAATTAGAAAAAAACTTTCATGTAAAATATGCTTATGGAAGAAATTTAAGAACCCTCATGGCAGATTCCTATCTATTCTATTAAATCATATGAAAGCTCTTTGACCTGTCTACAAAGCATTTTACCAACTTGTCTCTTCCTAACTGACTGAATATACCTTCTTATTGATGAGTTCCACATAACATACCATAGACGCTCTAGCCGATTTCTACTCTGCTACATTCTCCTTCTGTTTTCTTCCCTGAGAATATTTGCCCTTACCTATCAAGACCTTTTCAGTCCTATTTTTATCAGATGATTTTCATAATATTTGTTGGATTAATTTATTCACCATTGTCTCGGATCCCAAGATGGTGAGTGGTAGGACTACAGAGAAGATGAACTTGTATTTCACTGAAGGTATAGATGATACCAGAATTAGGGAAGTACATTAATAAACATAGAAAGAGAGCTAGAGAAATCAGATGAAATCAGCAAAATAAAGAACAAAGGCTTAGGGTCAGATACTGATAATGAAATCCAGGTTGCAGGAAAGAATAGGAATCTTGATCTGGAGTAGCTGCCACTGTGAATCAATAACTAGGATCAGGCAGATATTCGGTAGCCTGACCAACTAAGGAGACATGTACAAGAATGTTCATGGCCACATTATTTGTAATTAGCAAATTTCTCGGAATAATGTTAAAGAAGTATATGAAATGTGCTTAATTTATTAACAGAAACATGAATATATTTATATTTTTCATTTGTTTATAAACAAAACCCAATTTTGTTTATAAATATAAATAAGTTGTATTTATATGATTGCATTCACATGTCAAATGCACCACACCACATGTACACTTAAGATTTGACCAGCACAGTGCTCTACCACCAAAGTAAACTCACTCAGAAACTTCTGATCAAATCCCAACTTCCACAGTGGCAAAAGGATTAAAAATGTCCATAGGACTTGAGAAAAAGTCAACACACAAAATATTACCAGGATTATCAATACTATGGCTTAAATTGGCCTCTAAAAAGGCACAGGTTGGCTGACTGGATACAAAAACTCAGGCCAGATATCTGCTGCATACAAGAATCTCATCCTACCTTAAAAGATAAATATCGATGCAATGTGAAGGAATAGTCATCTATACTTCAGGGAAATGGAAATCAGAAAAAAGCATGTGTTGCAATTTTATTCACAGATACAATAGGCTTTAAACCAACAAAAGTAAGGAAAAATAGGGATTGTCACTTCATATTTCTTAAGGAAAACACTCAACATGATGAGATTTCAATTATTAACATTTATGTACCCAACCAGAATGCTCCTCAATTATAAGAGAAATACCAACTGACATGAGCAACTTTATTTCCTCCAGCACCATAATAGTCATAGATTTTAACACCCATTTGGCAGTGTTGGATAGATCCTCCAATGAGAAAATAAGCAAAGAAATTTTAGGCTTAAACTTAGCCATTCAACTGTTGGATTTAACAGACATCTATAGAACATTTCATCCTAACAAAACTGAATACACATTCTTCTTACCAGCCCATGGAACATCCTCCAAAATTGACCACATCTCAGGTCACAAGTCTAACCTCAGCAAATTTAAAAAAACAGAAATTATTCCTTTTATCTTCTCGGACCATCATGGAAAAAATGTTGAACTCAGTAACAAAAGGAATCTGCAAACTCACACAAAAACATGGAAACTAAAAAACCATACGCTGATTATCAATAGCTGGGTAAATGAAATTAAGAAAGAAATTACCATATTTTTGAAACAAAATGATAATGAAGACATGAACTACCAGAACCTGTGGGATACTGCAAAGGCATCCTAAGAGGGAAATTTATAGTGTTTCAAGCCTTCCTCAAGAGAACCGAAAAACAGAAAGTCAAGAACTTAATGGGACATCTCAAACACCTGGAAAAGTAAGAACATTTCCAATCCAAACTCAGCAGAAGAAAATAAATAACCAAAATTAGAGCAGAATTAAATGAAACTGAAAACAAAAGAATTATACAACAGATCAATGAATCAAAAAATTTGTTTTTTGAAAAGGTCAATAAAATAGATAAACCTTTGGCTAACATAACCAGAAATAAAAGAGTAAAACCTCTAATTTCATCAATCAGAAATTACAGAGATTAGATAACCACAGATTCCTCAGAAATTTAAAAATCATTAATGAATATTAGAAAAAAAACTCTATTCTCAGAAATATGAAAATCTGAAGGAAATAGACCAATACTTGCAAGCACACCACCTTCCTAGACTTAGCCAGAAAGAAGTGGAAATGTTGAACAGGCCTATATCAAGTTCTGAAATAGCATCAACTGTATGAAATCTCCCCAAAAAGAAATGCCCCGGACCAGATGGCCTCACATCAGAATTCTACCAAACGTTTAAGTAGGAATAGAGAGGTAGATGTATGGAACAGAATTGAGAACCAAGAGATGAATCCAGACACTTATCGTCATTTGATCTTTGATAAGCCTATCAAAAATATAAATTGGGGAAAAGATTCCCTATTTAACAAATGGTGCTGGGTGAATTGCTGGCGACTTGTCGAAGACTGAAACTGGAACCACACCTTTCACCTCCAACAAAAATTGGCTCTCACTGGTTGAAAGACTTAAACTTAAGATATGAAACTATAAAGAATCTTGGAGAGAATGCAGGAGAAACACTTGAAGAAATTGGCCTGGGAGAAAATTTTATAAGGATGACCCTGGGGGCAATTGAAGCAATACCAAAAATACATTACTGGGATCTGATCAAACTAAAAAGCTTCTGCACTTCCAAGAACACAGTAAGTAAAGCAAGTAGACAGCCCTCAGAATGGGGTTTTTGCAGCTTATGTTTCTGACAAAGGTCTGATAACCAGAATCCACAGAGAACTCAAACTTATTCATAATAAAAGAACAAGTGATTCCATTTCGTTGTGGGCAAGAAACTTGAACAGAAGTATCTCTGAAGAAGACAGGTGCATGGTCTACAGACACATGAAAAAATGCTCATAATCTTTAATCATCACAGAAATACAAATCAACCACTTTGAGATATCATCTAATTCCAGTCAGAGTAGCCCACATAATAAAATCCCCAAACTACAGATATTAGCATGACTGTGGAGAAAAGGGAACACTTCTGCACTGCTAGTAGGAATGCAAGCTAATATGTTCCTTTTGAAAAGAAGTTTGGAGAATACTCGGGGATCTAAAAACAGACATGCCGTTTGATCCTGCAATTCCTCTACTAAGAGTATATCCAAAAGACCAAAAATCACTTTGCAACTGAGATATTTATACCAGATTGTTCATTGCAGCTCAATTCATAATTATAAAGTCATGGAAGAAGCCCAAATGTCCATCTACCTATGAACAGATTAATAAATTATGATATCCGTATACCATGGAATACTATGCAGCCTTAAAAAAGGTAGAGACTCTACCTCTTTTATGTTTATAGATGAAGCTAGAACATTTTATTCTTAGTAAAGTATCTCAAGAATGGAAGAAAAAGTATCCAGTGTACTCAGTACCTTTATGAAACCAATTTATATTTACTCACACTTTCTTATGAAAGATCACAACTATAGCCCAGGATGAAGAAGAGAAATGTAGGGGGAAGGGAGGGGAGGGAGGAGGTTTGATAGAGGGAGGGTAAACAGTGGGACCATACCTATGGAGCATATTGCAAGGGTACAAGTCAAATCTATCAAGTATAGAACATAAATGTCTTAACACAATACTCAAGTAAATGAGGTGAAAGCTATATTAATTAGTTTGATGTAAGCACTCCAAATTATATTAAAAATTAACACATTGTACTGCACAAATGCTTAAATGTATTTATGATCTATGTTACACATAGAAACACAAAAAAACACAAAGAAAATGAAAACACTCAAGGAGAAGTATACAGTTCTCTTATAGGCTTCCAGAAATATTTCTTTAAAAATTGTCCCTTTTCTTCCTCACTCTGTATTATTTAGATTTATTTAGATATTTAGATTATTACAAGTTAGTTGAGTTAAAAAAAACTATAGTAGACCCTCCATAGTTGATCATCTCCCTACAGTAAGTTGTACTAATTTTCATAGACTGGACACACCTTATGTATGAATTAGTATAGTAGGCCTAGTTCCTTATGTTGACCACCTCTGTATGTTGACCAGATTGTTAGATGTTGATTAGTCCCTTTGCTTGGTGGCAGCTTACAGAGGTTCTATATATTTCTTTCCAGAGTCTTTAAATTCTGAAAAGAATATTTTACTTGCAAATGTTTCTTCTGAAAGAACAAATAAATAGATCATAAGCATTTAATAATATAATAGAATGACACTGAAGAACTATAACCTTTCCTATACACATTTGCTCAATTTAGATGACATAACGCTAACACTTTCTAAAGGTCAACTTTCTAAATCAAATATTTCATATTTAAAGGCAATAAGTAACTAGGTTGCTATAGACTTTGTTTTCCTACCAAAGCTTATGTAACATGATAAAACATACTAAAATTAGTTATGTTTCATCTCTAGGAGCAAGAGGCCCACATTCTCTTCTTCCCCCAAAGAGAAAATATATGCAATTCCAATTTTATTATTTCATTTAAGACCTTGAGTGAATTTAATTTCCATTGAACAAAAATTACAATATAGAACATATATTTTTCTGCAATGATCTTAAGAGCTGTTGTTTGAGGTCTGACAATTAAGTTTGTGAACTTGCCACCATGTTCTAATGTTGACAGCACTGCAAAAACAACCTGGTAAGGTTTCACAGCCTTGGTATATGTCAGTGTCCCACAGCTGTGTTCATGTCGACCTATGGTGGTTTCTTCCTGAGTGGTATTCATTATTGTTGCTTGATTTTGTGTGCTATATAATGACAGCTGTCACAGGTCACTTTTGACACCACTTGTCAGGACCCAGGACTGGCCAGGTCTCGGGCCTAGCTTAACTAGGTTCCGGACACAGACCACGAAGTTACCTTGCTCTGGTACAGTTTCTCTTACGTGCCTGAGGGCTATCTACTTCAGCAGGAGAGACAGAGAGAGTCTTAGAGAGAGTAAAGCAGTCTTCTTAGAAAGATAGATCTTAGTCTTTAGTAGAGCTTGGTAATCTTCAGCAGAGAGATGCAGTGCTGGCGTTCTGCAGGCAGGAGAAGAGACAGAGTCAGAGTAAGCAGGTCCGTATCACCATAGTGATATTCATGTTTGTGGTATGTAGCACTTTTTCTAGGATGAGTTCACAGACACAATTGTTAGATCTTATAGAATATTTAATCGTAATTCACCAATAATTTCCCTACTGGCAAAAATAAGTAGAGAAGTATACAAAATTTCAAAAAATCCCCCACTCCAATTGTTTCCTTTTGAAACTTTGTTTAGTCATAGTCTCAGCTGTCAGTCCCAAAGATATTGTCTGAAATTTAGGTCAGAGAGAGGTCTCAGATTTGAAGGATTTTCAAATTCACGTGGGCAGGTTTCATATCAGAAGTGAGTATGGTTTAAAGTAATATTAGTGTTACGTGAATGGAGATTATCAATAATACAAACCTAGAAGCCTAAATAAATAATATTTTAATAAAAGTTAACCCTTACATGCCCTGAAAAAAAACAAAATTTTAAACTAGATCACATTTCATAAGAGACAAGAACAGTACATATTCGAGGTTCAAATAAGCATATGAAAGCTCTGCACTGTTACTCAAAAGCACACAAACTCCTTCTGTTTTCAGTTCATTCATTATTATTCCACATAGAAAAATAAGCCTGATCTATTTCTTATTAAATTAAACTGTATTATTTTATTTATTTGATATGCTATCAATCTGATCCTTGAATTTGTTACAATAAAAAGTAAAACAAATAAATGTTGCTGGCAATTTATAATAATTTGTGATTTGGCAGTAAATAGCAAAATGATCTGTCTAGGGACACTGACGGAGGATGAACATTAACTTTCAGTCAGTTAGTAATTAATGAGGCACAAAGCACATTGATGAAGTACACAATGGTGATCAAAGTACATTTTAATATTTTATCGGATAATGAATGCAATAACTTGCAGAATAAATGCATTTCATTTTAATAAAAATTGCCATCTAATTTGCATAATAGCGATTTCTGTCATTTAAACATTAATATAAGAATTACATGATTAATATTTCCAAGGTATAAGGTAAATCAAACCTTAATTTTTGAAGTAGTTGGAATTTCAACTTCAATATGTTACTTAAAGTAGCAATTTAATTTATCTAATGTCTAAAAACACATATTTCTATTCTATTTCTTTATGACTTTATGTGGGCACAAAGATATTTATGTCATTAAACAAAACAAAAAATTTCTAAAACTGTTAGTTCTATAATTACCTAAAAATTTAAATCATCAAGACTTCTGACATTTACCATACAAAACATTTTAAAGTAATCCTAGAAGAGCAAAATGTGTCAAGTTTGATATATGTTCAAAGAAACACAGCATTTCTTCTGAAGCTAACTGACAACAGTTACTGTCTATGTTTTTCTCTTTTTCCAACTGTATAAACTCAACTGTTCTTAAACTTGACAAAAAAAAAAAACTTGACAAAAAAATGATGTCATTAAGTAACCACATGATTTAAAAATTTTCACCACAACATCCTAGTGAGTTCTAATTAACTCAATGACAGTTACATTGGAAGTAAAAGACAAAGTTTATAGGTTAGAATGTGAATTCTTTTGAGTTTGTTATTCTTACTTTTGATGAAATAGCAGCCTATCATTTGCATACTTCAAAATTAAATTATATTATGCTTCTCAATTATCTTCTATAATTTTAGTGTGATTTTTTCCTCCCTCAGAGAACTTATCTATTATATATATTTAATACTATAGTTACATTTATAATATGTTAAACATTGATTGTAAAAAGTTCAAAGAAGCCCTAAATTAATTCTAAAACCTAGAGACAATTTAGATATGTAGATAGACAAACATACAGACACAGATATTCTAACAGTAAATTAATTCCAAAATTTTCATAGTCCTTATATTAGTCAGACACACAAAAAATGTACATTAAAACATTGAAGAATATATTTTAAAATAGCATTATCATATACTCAATATGGTTTTAAATAGAAAGAAAAGGTTTGATTCAGTTCAGTTTGATTATCTTCTGTGTGTCTGTCATCTATCAGGTGCTGGATATACATCTGCCAACACCCTGCTTCAAAAATTGAAGCAGTCAGAAATTTAAATAACTAATTGCAATGACATTTACTGAGAACTCAAAGCTTTGAAGGATCACTTAGTGGAACCCAACAAGAAATGAGAAAAATTTTCAAGAGACAATAATACTTGAGATATATATAAGATGAATAGGGACTTAAAGGTATGGAAAGAGGGGAAACAGAGGAAAAAATATCACAAAAGCATGAAACAGCATAGTCAAGGGAGAAAATATCTAGTAGTTTTCTTATAATAAAACATGAGGCTTGTAATGAAACATAAAGGAGAAGCTATCATATTGACCCAATTCAAGGTCACTGAAGGCCTTATATGTCATGCTGAGGAATTTGTACTTAAATATGTAGATGATGGGGAGCTCTGGGAGGTTTTATCTAAAGGAAAGTTCTTTGAGAGAACTACTACTGGGTGGAGAGTAAAGGTTCACACATGGTGGTATTGCTTGGCTGGAGGTGGGAGGATATTAGTTAAAGGAGATTGATGTAATTTTTGAAATCATTAATTAAAATATGTTATACTTGTCTGTTTGAAGAACTGACTTCAAATGGGAGGAAAAGGTAGAAATGGTCCGTGTGAGTTCTACCTGCCACAAGAACAGTGTATTCAGCCTGACAAGTGGTTTTTCCATTTAGAGATTCATTCAGATCAACCACCTCAAATTGCATGCTCTGTATTGCAACCAAAGGGAGTTTCATTAGCACCATTCAAACTCTGAACTTCCTCCTTCCACAGAGAACGGACATAGATAACAGTTCTTATCCTCCAATGAAGATGCTCCTGTGAAGAGGGACTTCCAACAGATCTCCAACGATATTAATGCCTAAAGGAACCAAGGAGTCTTCTAGGCTATCATCTTCATTGTTAAGATTACCAGATGCTTTTTGAGTATTGAATATCAGATAAACATATATAGTTTATTAAATATATTTGCATTTTTCTACTAACAGGTTGACTTACTGACTGTACAGCTTTAAAGTATTTGATTTTTAAGCAAATACTTCAGGAAAAAATGAGTATATAAAATTATAAATCCCTTATTCAATTTTTCCTAATAAAAATGAAACACAAGACTGATCTAATAAATGCCAGACTGAATCAATCAGAGATACCTTGTAAAGAGACTCATTGTACAGCAGGTAGACCCATTTTTATTATTATATATACATGTCTACATGGCATGTGTTTAGATTTTATATAGTTATACTTCGATATTCAGAGTAAAGCACAGTTTTCAGAGTTCTGATGGAATTAGAGGTCCTTTTTGTTTTTCATAAGCTATAGCCCTAATGTTGTAATAGTGAAACTTCTTCCTTAAATTACTGTGTTTTAATACAAACATAATTAAGATATTATATGGAGCAAGGAATCTTAAATGTGGTGACACGATTTTAGTTTTAACCGAACTCTAGTCAGGCTTCCCTGAACCCTCTGCTCAACTAAACTCTGACTTTTGTGCTTATGTGTTCATCTCTGTATTGTCTGGGTATAGTAAGAATCTTGCTAAATCAGGTGAGCCAGAATCCCTCATCCTAGATGTGTGATCACCCTCTGTATCTAATCAGGTTCCTCATCCTCCACCATCCCTCAGGTGATGCGTGATCACCTAGGCCTGTCTTCAGCAAGAATTCTGTTAGGTTGGTTTGACTAGAATCTTTTTCCGTACCCTAATGGTTCCTCTTGGTAACTTTCTATCCATTGACCCTCACCCTACTATAAATTCCCACTTTTCCTTATATTATATTTCAGAGTTGAGTCCAATCTCTCTTCCTGTCACAAAACACAGTGCTGTTGTCCCTATACCTATTCATGATCCTGAATAAAGTCTGACTTGTTGATCTTTCAGAAGTATTGCTGAAGAATTTTTTAACAGAGGTAACATTTTAAAATGACAAAATCGACATAAAACTAGCACAACTGATTAATTTTCAAATTTTATAATATATATTGAAATTTCATCCCTAACTTTAAGCCACTGGCCTTCTTATCTTGGAGGCACTGTATTCTCTTGAACATATTGCTAAGAAATTATATAATTCTTATTACTAATTGATATTAGCAAAGACACAGAAATGAGAAGTTGCATGTTCCTCAAAGTGTGAATGACTATTAAAAATTTTTCAAAAGAGATCTTAATATAGATCAAAATTAGATGATCTTTCCTTTACATACATGGGTAACTAAATGATTTTAAAACATGTACTCCAGAATCTAATACAACTTAAGTGACAGACCACAGTGCTTCCCAGAAGATAAAGGACAAATATTATCTTTGATTCATAAAATATTAAGCAAAAAATACAATTACATGTAAAAACAAAACTTAGTTATTATAGCTTTCATAGAAAAGTAGCCTTTTTCTAGAATGATTTTCATAGCAAACACTGACCTTTTCTACGTTAAAGTGTCTTTTTTGACTAACGGTTTGGTTGAGGATTAGGATAGAAATATAAATAGACTTCAAAAGATTCATAAATATACAGATCAGAATAAAAATGGGAGGAATTATCATTATTCCTGAAGTCAGATGACAAAACTTATAAATTCAAAAAAGCACACAGAGTCACCAATGTTCAAGGGAAATTATTCTCAAGGCAAGGTGAAGGTGTAGTAAAGATCTTTGAGGAAAGGATGATGAGGAGTAGAGAGTCTCCTGGCACAGGAGATGTAAGCCCCAATTTGAATTACAAAATTTGGACCAATTTACTAGGTGCACCTTTGGGAGAAACTCGAAGTAAACTATGATTATATTAATTATAACTGAGAAATATTTTAATTGCCTTAAAATGAGCACTTACCATTTGTTTATCAATAAAATACTTGCAAATTTAGCAAAATAAATTGTTGATAAAATATTTTAAATTAGAGGGTATTTTTATGCTTATGGTTATATAAACTCATAATGCAGACAGATATTTATGTATGTTCATCCACAGTATATATAATTTTATGCCATTTAGAGGAAGTTTGGGCTCAACATCAGTTCAACAGAACTGAGAAAACCTTATATGAGCACAGTCAAGTAAGAATTCTATATTATCCTTTTTTATTCAAAAAGAGTGTTATAGACTCTACTATAATAAAGTTTATTATATTTTATTTTTCTGTGAAAATTAATGATTGACTAATGTAATAAATGAAAAATCATTATAAATAATGCAATTTTATATTCTAAAAATAGTTGATCAGATTATTATTTACATTTGAACTAATTTTTCTTAACCTTCAATTTTCTACCATGTAATAACCTTAATATTAGAATTGACTGCACTTTCTGATATCTTCCTATTCGACTGTAGTTTCTCAGAATAAATAGGAAGTCTTATCACAATATCACTATATTGTGCTTTTGGATTCTTTTACCAAAAAAAAAAAAAATCACAGATATATGAGGTGGTTGCTGTTTTACTAAAAAATAATTTTAAAGTTTTCTAGTCTAAGTCATTGTCATATTAAATTTTATTACTTTAAGGTTTCATTGTAATGGTCCATATTCAATTTCCTGTTAATATGAGGATATGAGGATGTATTCTTTTGAACAATAAGTAATGGACAACATATAAATGTTCTATTAAAAAAGATAAAATGGAGGAAATTAACTAAAACTATTGAAAAATCATTCAAGTGCCTTTGGTGTTTACTATTTAAGTAAGGAAAAATATCCCTTTCACTTACTACCCAGGTCACAATTTTATATACCTATTTAGTAACAGGAATAAACAGAAGAAACTTGGTGACTCACTTACACATTTACATCTTCGAAGCTCAGGTATTTTCTCTGAGCTTCAGATATATATCCAATTTCCTACTAGTAATCTTCATCTTTTTTTCACAGATGCTTTGAATTCATTATCTCTCTCTAGTTCTATCATCTAGTTTTTCTCTTGTCTTCCTAATTTCAAGAAATATTACTACCATATATTCAGTGACCCAAGCTGGATATCAAGACTTCTCCCTCCTCTCCATTCATTCAGCTAACTTGATTCAACTTCCAAAAGCCTTTTTAATTTGTTTAGGGTCTTCTATCCCTAAGACAGTGACTTAGTGTCAGTCCTCTTTTCTTTCCTCTAAAATTTTAATTATATCTTGTCTCCAAGCCTCCAATAGTAATCATTTCTAACCCATCCTCTTTTCTAAAATGTATAAATCATGTCATTCCCTTACTTAAAAGTCATCAATATCTCCAAATTAACTAAAAGACAAGGTTCAAAATCTTTTTTATGGATAACATGGCATACAGCATCAATTGTGATTTGTCTTCTTCCTGCCATTTTATTCTGTTTCACATTTACAATTTTATCCTACAATATCTGATTTTTTGTAGGTCTTTTCACAAGTAAGCTTTGTTGCTTAAAAGTAGGTAATAATTTGAATTACTTACTTAAAAGAACAAAATATTTTACTCATTGCTTGAAGAGATGTTTTCAGAATGAGTATAGGTTATTTTGGTTAAATAACATCAGAAACAACTTTGCTAAACATTTACCATTGAAAACAATCTATATGATTTTTCCTATGGGGTAGATAGCTAGTAAAGGGATTGCAGGATCAAAGACATTTGCATTAGACTGTTCATCGCAGCTCAATTTACAATTGCCAAAATGTGGGAACAGCCTAAATGCCCACCAACCCAGGAATGGATTAACAAGCTGTGGTATATGTGTACCAAGGAATACTATTCAGCCATTAAAAATGATGGAGACTTTACATCTTTTGTATTAACCAGGATAGAGTTGAAACACATTCTTAGTAAAGCATCTCAAGAATGGAGAAGCAAGAATCCAATGCACTTAATTCTAATATGAAGGCAGTAGATGATCTAATCCAAGGTCGGGGGTAGGGGAATGAGGGAGAGGGAAGAGAAGAGGAGGGAGGGGTATGGGGGTCGTAGTGTATGGCAGACCTCTTGGGGGCAGGACACAATTACAAGAGGGATTTTACCTAACAACCAGTATAACCTAATTCTTTGCACCCTCAATGAATCTCAGACAATAAAAAATAAAATTAAATTAATAAAATTAAAAAGAAACTACATAACCATTCTGTTTCTCACCTTCAATATTACATTCAATAAATTACATGGGATGTTTTTTAAAAATGATCTATATGGTAGAATTTACATGATCACATGTTATAATTGAAATGATTTAGCACCAACACTTTAAGTATTTAACAAATTATAATTGGCCCTATTTTTTGACTCCAAAATGGACATTTTGCCATTACTCCATAGTGAAGTTAGAGGGAAATAAGTGAAAATGAATGTGAAGAGGGCAACTCTCTACAACTGGAGGCCTGTAAAGAGCTTAATTACACTACCAATTTTTTTTCAAATAAACACAATATAAATAATTTAGTCATAGTTGTTTTAGAGTTCTAAGTGTATATACTGACTGATCGAATGCCTGAAAGATTTCTTACACTAATATATATTTTTATCTTTATCTATTACTAATATTTTTCCTTCTTTAAAAGTCCAAGTTTCCTATTAACAAAATAAAAATGTTTGCTCTTTATACATGTCTATTGGTAATTATACGTTAGATCCACAGAGAACTATCATTTGCAAGATAAATTTTAAGTTGGAGAAATAATGAAATCATTTTGAATTAATAGCATTAACAGCCTAATTTTGTAATTCTAATTGGAAAAAATGTCTATATAATACATGCAATGGTCATTTTGCAAAAATAAATTGTACCTGTGAAGTTTACAAATTTAAACTCACTTTGCAAACTGTGGCTAAGCATAGCTATTCTTTTCACTTTTAAGACTCATCTTCTTGAGTTACAAAGAAAAAATATTCACGTTATACTCTGGGAAGTGAGAAGATTTTCTAATCTAAAGAAACTATGAGATAATGGCTACTTTTAGTCTAGCCAAGACTCAGACTGAATGTTACATCTTATTTTATATGTGGACTGTATTTTTTAAAAAATCATTTTGTAATTGAATAACAAACCGCTAAGAAGAATTTTTACATTTTACAATACAATTAAATAGTATGAGTTTATCTTATTGTGATCTAAGTTCCTCTTGATAAATCATTCTAAAATTTCTGTCCCAATATCCCTTTAGAGATTTTTAAGTGGCATGTATTCAAAAGAAAATAGTTTTAGTCTTATACCAGGTTCTATGGTCTAAATGCCCCTCCCCCCACTAAAATTGTTAAAACGGGGCAAAGTACTTAGCTGAATTATGTTCCTGTCTTAGTATTTTGTAGAAGGGAGAACTTGAAAGTGATAAAATGGGATATTGAAGCAAAGAAATTTCTAAGGTGTAGACTGGCTTCTAGAGTGCTTACAGTAAAATGTGAGAAGAGAGAAATAATTTAAAGACAAAATTACCAATCTAAAGGTAAACAGAACTTAAAAATTTCAAAAATTCTCAGCTTATCTACATTAATTTTACTTCAGATTAATATGAGGGTACAAATAATTAGGTTACATTGTTTACATTTGTTAGGTAAAGTCCAAATTGTACTTTCAGCCAGATGAGCCATAGACCCTCACATTGTGCCTGTTAGCTAAGAGTTTACCAATCTCCCTCCCTCCTACTCACTTCTCCTCACTTGAATATAATTGTGTTTTTCTATGCTGGGGGCAAGTAGTTGTTTATCTACTAGTTTCATATTAGTCTTAAGTACATTGGATACTTGCTTTTTCATTCTTGTGATAAAAAGAATGTTCTAAGGAGAATGCTCTTTATTTCTATCCAGGTTAATACGAAAGATGTAAAGCCTCCATCCTTTTTCATGACCAAATAGTATCCCATGGATATGCATACACCACAGTTTATTAAACTATCCATGGGGAGATGAGTGTGTGAGTTGATTATGAATTGAGCAGTGATAAATATTCTAATGCTAATGTTCTTAAAGTAAAATGATTTTTTTTAACTTCTAGATAGATACCTAGTAATGGAATTGAAGGGTCAAATGAAGGGTCTACTTTTAGCTCTTTGAGGATTTGCCATACTTTTTTCCAGAAGTATTAGTTTGCAATACCACCAACAATGTAAAAATATTTCATTCTCTCAATATTCACACCAGCATCTGTAGTTTTGGAACTTTGTGATGTGGACTATCATTACTGGGGTTAGAGGAGATCTCACATTTAAAGGAATAAGACAGTATGATTCAGAAGAGAGTAGCAAGGTTGTGGCCAAGTGACTGATAAGGAGACTAGTTTAGACAGGCCGTGTCTCTGTGAAAGCCAGGAGCTATTGGTCAGGACAATGAAAGAATGACTCCTATAGCATCTCAAAGATCATCAGAGGCTTTCCCTCTACACAAGCTGAAAGTGCCAGGGTCTTGTGGACAGAACAAAAGGATGAGCCACTGCTTCCCAGTGACACCTCACATCACAGACTCTGTTCCTCTTATTCTGATGTTTTCCTCAGATGCTCCACGAGGGTCACAAGGTGACCCAGGTGTAGCATGCAGTGTACCAAACAAAACTTAGGGGATGTGGCTGGCTCTGTATAAATTTCAATGGATACCCTGAAGAACCCTGGGGCTCAGGAAGAAAACTACATTATAGGTAGAGTCACCTCAGAGAGATCTCACTAGGGCAATGTCCAGTGTAACCATGAGGGCAGAGCACCCCTCCTGACCAGTACAGCCACTAGACCACAGCACCCCTCTTCTCCAGACCAGTACAGCCACTAGTGCAAGATTCCAGCCCAGGTAAGCCACAAGCACAAGCCCCAGGCATAGAGCTGCTGTAGAGGTAGGGCTCCTACAGAGAACCACGATGGTGGTGAGATCCAGGCACAGAGCTAGCACAGGGTGGGGCTGTCCAAAGGCCCATCCACCACCCCCAGATGCCTGGAGGGCCAATCTCCAAGTCTAACAAGATTATTCTCAAGTCTTACTGTTTGGTACATACTTGGGACCTGTTACCCTTTCTTCTTCATTATTTCTCCCTTTTATAATGGTAATGACTGTTATGTGTCTACCCCACTATTGTAATTTGGAAGCACATTACATGTTTAATTTCCAGGTTTACAGTTGGAGAATAATTACTTTTAGAATAAATTGTATCTTGAATCTCACCCATATCTTATTTAGTTAATATTTAGATGAGCCATTGTACTTGGATTTTAAAGTTGATGTTGGAATGAGTCAAGATTTGGGAGGTTATTGGGGTGAGAAGGACATGAATTGGGGGGGGATGCAGGTTAGGGGTGGAATATGATGGTTTGAATGTTTGTGTTCTACCCAAAATGTATATGTTGAAATCTTAACCCTCAAAGTGATAGTATTAGAAATCGGTGTGTTTGGGAGGTGATTAGGTCATGAGGTCAGATCCTCATGAATTTAGTGCCCTTATAAAAGCTGCCTTCTTTACTTCCACTATGCAAAAAAGCACTATCTGTGAAAAAGAAAGAATCTCCCAGTACTTTGATCATGGACCTACCCTCCATAACTCTGGGAAAAAAAAAATTTTCTGTTATTTATAAGCTACCCAGTTTATGGTATTTTGTTACAGCCACCTGAATGGAAACTATTTAAAAGATTAAATGGCTCATCACAGAAACTATTTAAAAGATTATATATATATATGTGTGTGTGTTTATGTGTATATATATATATATATACACATACACACACACACATATATACACATACATATGTGTGTGTGTGTATATATATATATAATTACAAATAGTCAATTTTCTACCAAAAAAAATTCTAGGAATAAGATTTCAAATAACAGTGATTTGCATTGAATATTTCTTTCTGATATAATCCTTAAAAATAGGAATCTGAATGCATGGTATACTTTGGTACATTTATCACTATATACATCATGATATGTTATGGTGATGATTTGATTAAGTGCTTCCGTTTGCAAAAAAAAGAGGGGGATAATAAATGTTTCAGAAGTAGTCCCTTTTAATCTTTTTGGTCCTATTTCCTTGTCATGGACAAGAGTCATAACTCAAATGAATTCTGACAATTCTGTCACTCCAAAAATGATTTGTTAAGGTTAACTTATGCAAATATAAATGTTTACAAATTAATGTATTGATTTGACAGAGCCTGTATTTTACCCTTCCAAGAATAGGAACTTTGCTAGATTTTAGAATTAATGAAATCAAACTCAAAATACAAAATAAAACAAAACTTGCTATAAGTTGAAATTACAGATGAAATTAATGTGTTTGCCAGGAGATATATGATCCTTTGGTTGTCTTACAAGTCTTTATTCTTCTGAAAAATCTTTCATCATTCATATATAAAATTTTAAGATCCTTTAAAGGCTTTCAACTATTATTCTTAATCAGTCAAGACATTAAAATAAGAGAGATAAGAGCACCTTGTAGCCATGCTTCCTCCAACACACCAGTACGTATGAAATTTGATCTCATTATCATTAAAATATATTCCTTGCCTTCCAAGAAATCCTTAAAATGAAAACATTGATGAACATTGTTCATGAATACATTGTTGATTGGCTTGGTTACTTTTTCTAAAAATATATCACCTAGATTTACATGTATCTAGTTGATTTATTCTTTATTTTTTCTTTGCTATCTAGTTTCTGATACTTTCTCTTGGATAGAAAACACTATCTCGACCAAATTATAAGCACATAATTCTATAATTTTTTTTCACTAATACTCTTTGATCGCTTTTCCCCCCACATATTAAAATAATAATTTCCTAAGCAACCCTGAATCCCAACCTTAATTTCCTTCTGAACCTTAGAATATGTTTCCTAGTTTAAATTCAGGTCATAGTATGTCACCATTGCGGGTAGAAGGTTCCAATGTCAGTAACCTAACTGCATTTCCCAAAAGTTGGCTTCAAATGCTGATCATACAAAAACTCCAATGAAATTTTATTATGATAAAAGTGATTTAAACAAATTCAGCCAATACTGTATGTGTTGGAGAGAGACACTCTGCTGAGTGATCAAACATATCAGAACAAGGTTGTTACACAATTCCTAGCTTCAAAGATTTTTCATTAAAATTCATATTTCTACAATTCGGTTAGTCTATGAATTTTCTTGAAATGTCTGGGGGCATCATTTTTTTCTTTAAAGAAAAATGGTCAGTTGGGAGGTGCCTGTGGCTCAAAGAGTAGGGCACCAGCCCCATATACCAGAGGTGGTGAGTTCAAACCCAGCCCCGGCCAAAAAAAACTGCAAAAAAAAAAAAAAAAAAATGGTCAGTGGAAGACAGTACTAGTTCTGTTTGTAATTCAGAGCTTCTTTTGAAACCTAAAATTAATTTTAAAATATTCATAGTTACTACAAATTATCCTAAGTTTACGTTATAAAAATCGTAGATATCCAAATTTTCCAACAAAATTTTAGTTTTCATTATCTAATTAAATTATTTTTAAAAGTATTCAAGAGATTATAATGAAGATAATTAGAGGGATAATTTACAGAACAAAACTTTTTTTTCTATGCAAAAGGCAGTGGGTAATGTGTTTCAACATGGAGTTTTTCTAATTCAGTTACCTCCCAAAATGCCAATCTCTACTGTTTGCTATTTGCCTCTGACATAATCCCTTTATGTTCAGTGTTCCATAAAGATTTAACAATACACAAAAAATTACACACACATGTGAGGGGTAAAATGCAACATTATTTTCTACTTCGGTCATTTCTAAAGCAAAGAAAAATAGTTAATAGAATTTGGAAAAATGCTGTAGCACAACTAATGTTTCCAAAAGCAGTTATAACAAATACCTAAAGGAAAATGAAAAGAGATACAAGGGAAAATATTAAATATCATATCAAACACATTGTTTTAGATCCAGTATAACTAATTATTTCAAAAGTAGATACAGACTGTTTATTCACTGGAAAGTTGATGATTTTTTTTTTTCAATTTGGAAAGGAGCCTATTTTTCAGGGAAAATGTATTATTGGCCACACAAAAAAAATCAAAAATAGAGTAGTCAATTTAATTTATACATCAATGTAGTATATTGGATATATCTTTTAAAACACACTCTATGTTGCAGATACAGCACTCACACTTGAAGCAACAGGAAAAAAAAATAACAGCCTAATTTGCTGAAATGTCCATAGCTATTAATTTTTCATTAAACTAAAAATACACAACATTCAATAAATATTAATAGGTCTCCCATTTTTACATTTGTGTTATAGTTTTTTATCATCATTAAACATTTTAAGTGATACAATATGCACAGTAATATTTCCAGAAAGTGAAGTTCTATTTATGTAATTAGTCACTAATGCTTAAACAACTTCTGAATAGAAATGAACATTCTATTCTTTGCAGAACAGTGTTCTCTTCTACCAAAATGGAAGCAGACTGAATCAAAGAAAGAAACATAAATGCCTTTCACTCTATTAAAAGAAGCAGGTTTCAAATGTTATCAGGAATCACCTATTACTCTACTGCAGTTAAATTTGCTTTAATATGTTGAACAACAAGCCATCCTATTTACAGTATCCTTTTTTTTTTTTTTTTTTTTTTTGAGACAGAGCCTCAAGCTGTCACCCTGGATAGAGTGCTGTCGCATCACAGCTCACAGTAACCTCCAATTCCTGGGCTCAAGCGACTCTCGTGCCTCCGCCTCCCAAGTAGCTGGGACTGCAGGTGCCTGCCACAACACCCGGCCATTTTTTGGTTGCAGCCGTCATTGTCGTTTGGCGGGCCCGGGCTGGATTTGAACCCGCCAGCTCAGGTGCACGTGGCTGGCTCCTTAGCCCGTTGAGCCACAGGCGCTGAGCCTACAGAATCCTTTCTAAACATATTTCTCGGAGAAAATGTCATAAAGGGAATCATCAAACCTCCCTGTTTTTAAAGTCCTCTATTTTCATCTTCTATCTTGTCTTATGCCAATTTCAAATTACTATACTTTCTCATACCACACAGTTTAAATATCTCTTTCAGTCTATGACCTTAAGGCCTCGTATTTCATACCAAAGCTGTGTACCCACTCCGCCTTCCAATTACGGAATACTTTTATATAAAAAGACATTTAAGGCCAATTGTTAAAAATAACATTTTTTTCCCCATCCCAATTGGCTATGAAAACTAAAGATTATATACAAAAGGAAGGCATAGTCATCAGATCCATGGTAATGTTCAAAATAATTTAGAAAGGATAAGATATAGGATGCAAAGTTATAGATGATCTAAAATATAAAACTGGAATACTTAGAGAAAGTTCTGGATAGTATCAAAAGTATCATAGATTCTACATAGTACCTATTCTCTCTTAAAGTACTTCAAGAGTAAAATGTAAGCTTTTATATTAATATTATAAAATAAATATAATTTATATTAAGGAAACTCAAAAAGGATATTGCTTTAGAACATTTCAGCCCCTGTGCAGTGCCTCATGCATGTAATCTTAGTACTTTGGGAGGGTGAGGCAGGTGGAGAGTCATCATGTCTGTTCCTGATGGTTTCCAAAATCCCAGAATCTTTCTCTATAATACCCAGTAGGAATTTATTTCCACAACATTGCTGTATCTTTAAATATTTGGGTTACTTTGAATTTGTATCTGTGTCATGGAAGCAAAGATCCTTGAGTAAAATGAAGATGATTAAAATATTCTTGGTAAATCGCAATAGGTCTCTGGCAATGAACTCTAACCAAAAGGAAATTGTTGAAATGTCAGATGTGGAGTTCAGAATATGAGTGACAAGCACAATCAATGATATTGAGGAGAAACTTGAAAACCAACACAAAGAAATGAAAAAAATAATTTAGGACATGAATAAACAATTCACTAAACAGATAATATAAGAAAACTTATCACAAAATTTCTAGAAATGAAACAATCATTTAGAAAATGTCAAAATATAGTAGAAACATTTAAAAAAAGACTGGACGAAGCAGAAAGAATTTCAGAGCTTGAAGACAGGTATTTCAAATTAGCCAGGTTAGAAAAAAATGAAGGAAAAATAATCAAGAAGCATGAACAATATGTTCTAGAAATACAGGATTATGAGAAGCAAACAAATATAAGAATCATAAGTATCCCTGAAATAAAAGAAGATAAAGCAAAAAGCACATAAAACCTACTTGAGGAAATAATAGAGGAAAACTTCCCATATATCATTAGAGATTTAGACATTCAGATACAAGAAGATCACCAAACTGGAAGATTCATGGCAAATAAGACATCACCAAGGCACATAGTGACCTGGACAATGTCCATGTAAAAGAGAAAATCCGATAAGCTGTGAGATAAAAATATCATGTAACTTGCATAGGAAAGGCCAACACACTGAAAGGAAACTTCTCAGCAGAAACCTTATAAGCCAGAAGGAATTAGGATCTCATTTTTAGTTTTCTTAAAGAGAATAATTGTCAGGCAAGAATTTTGTATCTTGGAAATCTGTTTTATAAATGAAGGAGAAATAAACTCTTTCTCAGACAAGAAAATGCTAAAGGAATTTGTTACCACTATACATGTCCTACAAGATATGTTTAAAGGTGTTCTATACTTGGAACAGAATAATAAATACCCACCAGTGTGAAAACATTTAAAAGTTAAAACTCACAGCTCTTATAAAACATTAACACAAGAGAGAAAGTACAGCAACTAGGCAATAATAAACATGATAACCAGAACAGAATCTCACATATCAACACTGCACATAAATGATCTTAATGCTCTACATAAAAGATACAGATTGGCTGAAGGATTTAAAAAACACAACTAAGATATATACTGTCTCCAGGAAACCCACTTAACTTGCAAAAATTTTCATAAACTCAAGGCAAAGTGTGAGAAAAAATATAATTTGTAAATGGAAACCAAAAGCAATGAGGAAAAGCTTTTTTCACATCAGATAAAATAGACTTTAAATCACCAATGGTAAAAAACAACAAAGACAGTCATTATATAATGAAAAGGAGGACAATTCAACAAGAAGATGTAATGAAAATCTAAAATATGTATATGTGTGTGTGTGTGTGTGTGTGTATACACACCCTGAATATAGAAGGTCTCAGATTCACAAAAAATTATTCCCAAGTTAAGCAAGGAAATAAACAGCAACATCATAATAGCCAGGGTGTTAAATACTTTGCTGACAGAATTGGACAGTTTATTGAGGTAATAAATTAACAAAGAAACATTGGACTCTAGAACAAATGGACCCAATAGACAATTCTAAAACATTCTACCTGAAAGCTGAAAAATATTCATTCTTTTCATCAGCACATAGGACTTTTTTCAAGATAGATCATGTTAGGCCACAAAATATGGCTCAGAAAATTTAGAAAAATCAAAATCACATTTGTATTTTCTCAGGCCACATTGAAATAAAACTAGAAATCAGCTCCACAAAAGACTGTCAGAACTACACAAATATATGGAAATTTAACAACTGGCTGCTGAATAATTCTTTGGTCAATGATGAAATCAAGATGGAAATTGAACAGACAACAGAAGCTTCCAAAATCTATGGGATTCAGGAAAAGCAGTGCTAACAGGGCACTTAGTAGCCTTAAATGTCTTGCTCAAAAAGATAGAAAGATCACAATTTAATAATATAATATCTCATCTCAAAAAGAACAAACAAATCTCAAAACCAGCAGAAGAAAAGAAATAACAAATATCACAGCAGAACCAAGTAAAATTGTAAACAAAAACAATATAAAGGATCAACGAATGAAATATTTTGTTCTTTGTAAAGATAAATAAAAACAATGGACCACTAGCCAAAAATAGAAGAGAAATACATCAAGTAAGCTCAATCAGAAATGAAAAAGGAGACAAATGATTCCATATATTCTTACTTTTAATTGAGAGCTAAATGAGGGGTATGTCATAAACTGGTATAGTGAACATTTAACACTAAGGGAAGTGTGGAAAGGGGGTGAGGAATAAAAAAATCTACCTATCAGGTACAATGCATAGCATTCTGGTGACTAGTACATTGAAAACCCTGAATTTAGTGTTACATAATTTATCCATGTAACAAAAAACACTACCCCCTAAATCTATTCCTATAAAAATACGAATGACTGAGCTTTTAGCATTGAAAACTGGCTCCAGTTTACTAAAACACAATTATGTTTAGAACACAAACAATAGAAATCAATCACATGTATCAATCATTTACAGATTAATGAAATTCTGGTGAAAGAATTACATTTTAATTTCCTATGAAACATTAGTGTTCTGTTGAAGAAGAGATTTGTCAAAAATTATCACAAAAAATGAAAATGTTATAAATAATTAGAATTAATCAAGGGTTAAAAACTGAAATCTGAGTTGATTAGAATCTGTGTTGATTAAAAATGAGCATCCAACTTTGCCTCCAGAGTTTCTGGTTACTTTATTTTATTTCTGTTTGAATCTGATTCTTTTAATCAGAAGATTTAAACAGGACTGGCAGTGGCTCAAGATAACCCAGAAGGATGAAAATCATAACATCACCAATTAATTATATGGAGATTATTTAAAAGTATTGGCCAACTATAAAATAACTTGATAAGAAAATTAAGTACTAGAGTAAAAAAAAGCACTCAGAAATTATTCTGAAAAACTGATTCTCATTAGGGCCTCACAATTTATTAGGATATAAAAACAATTATTAAGGGTATATATCAAACCTGGTGACCAAATCAGGAAAGGCAAGCCAAATATTTCCAACTCTTATACTCTGGAAATAAGCAATATCATAAGTTAAAAATATATCATTCTGCACCATCTCCAGAAGGACCATTTAATTTGGCTTTGTATTAGATTGTTATGCAGATGTTACACAAAAATTATTTAAAATTCTAATTGATTTTTTGTCAACATAGGGTATACCATATGTTACACTTAAGCTTAAGTCATTAGTACGTTGTCAAAATTGTCAAAACTATTGTGAAAATAGCATTTTACTTATAATAATAATGAAACAATAGCTATAAATTTAATATTGTATCCGGGTCAATACTTACCTGAATTCTTACAATAACTGAAAAATACTTCTTTTTAAAATTATATTTTTCTTAAATTAAGGATTAAAGAATAAAATAATTGAAGTGGGTAGTAGAACATAATGACCCTCAGACAAACGATGAATTATGTTTTGTTTTGTTTTGTTTTGTTTTGTGTTTTCTATCTGAAGGTTTCTTCTTTTAAGGTTAAAAATTTCCTTAAAGAAATAGTACTTAAATGTGTTTGCTAATACTTCTGATCCAGAGAGGCTTTGACTTCCTCTCTAGTTTAATTCCTGCCAGCATCCTTTGCAAAATCACCATCCAATTTGGATAATTCCTCTATCTTGGTTTCTCTTTAATTATTTTTTCCTTTTATCTAGCAAACCACTGAATTTGCCAAGTTTTTGAGCTGTTTTATAGGAAAAACTAGCCTTTTAATCAGACCTCCCTGCATCTAGTCACCATGACTTCCAAATTTAAAGCCATTACCTTTCTCACAAGCTATGAATCCTCTTTTTGCTTTAACTCCCTTCCCAACTCGGCATGGACCTAATAATCATTTGATATGGTACACTCTCAGCAGGCTAGGTATTTTCCTTTCCTGCTATCTATTCTATAAAAATGTCTCTAAAACTCACCATCATTGCTTCATATCATCATACGTTCTTTTGCTTCTGGCATTCAATTAAGCTAGAAATAAATTATTTTAAAATCCTTTACCTAATTTAAAACCATTCTTCAGTCCTTTTGAGGCCTGAGCTACTACTGGCTAATTAATATTCCTAGGTAGTAGCCCTTTTGGGTCTCAATGAAAAACCAAAGAGCTTTTTTCTTTGTAGACCTTATTTCTAAGTTTTGATTGCTGAAAACCCTGGTCTATTTCTCAGTCTTTCAACTACAATTTCCTAATCATCTACTCAGCCTTGCAACAGCTGCTTTGGAATTAAAAATATTATATAAAAGGGAAAAGCAGCTTCCATGGGCAAGGTCACCCGTTTAGGTTTCCCTTCTCCCCAGATTTCGACTCTTGTGAATCTTACTACTCAGTAGCACCCTGTGCCTTCTAATAGATGTTATTTTATATTTTGCTCAAGTTTCTAGTTCTTAATTCAAGAACAGCTCAAAAACTAAGCTAGTTTCATTGCTGAAAGTAGAAGTCTATATTTAGTTTGTATTTGCTCATGGACTATATGGCTCCTACTAGAATATATAGTCTATTGAAGAAAATAACATTTGTCTTCTGCCCATTGTTATCTCCCTCACACTTTTTTATTTTTGAGACAGAGTCTCATTTTATCACCCTCAGTAAAGTGCTGTGGTGTCACAGCTCACAGCAACCTCCAACTCCTGGGCTTAAGTGATTCTCTTGCCTCAGCCTCCCGAGTAGCTGGGACTACAGACACTTGCCACAATGCCTGGCTACTTTTTTCGGTTGCAGTTTGGTCTGGGCTGGGTTCGAACTCGCCAGAACCATCCTTGATTTATGGGGCCTGCACCCTACCCACTGAGCAACAGGCACTACCCAACTCTCACACTCTTAAAACAGGGCCTGGAATATGGCATTCAAAAAATACTCCATGAGGAATGAAATGAGCATGGAACACCAAGGAAAAGTGAGGATCATAAAAAGTAAATAAATCAAATCAATAGTTGCAGAACTTGTAAGTGATAATACTGGGAGTAAATTCAGGTCTAAGGTTATTCTTACAGAAAGTAACACTGACACATCTCATTTGAATGACTCCTCTCAAAATATCACTGATAAATTTTTTTTATTTTATTTTATAAGACAGAGTCTCACTCTTTCACCTGGGATAGAGTACAGTGGTGTCAACACAACTCACTGAAACCACAAACTCCTGGGATCAGGTGATTCTTTGCCTTAGCTTCTAGAGAAGTTGGCACTACAGACACGAGCCACTATGTCTGGCTAAATTTTCTATCTTTTTGTAGAGGCAGGGTCTCACTTTTGTTCAGGCTAGTTTCAAACTTCTGGCCACAAGATATCCTCTTGCTTCGGCCTCCCAAAGTGCTAGGATTACAGGTGTGAGCCACCACACCCAGCCAAAAATAAATATTTTAATATTAGTGACCGTAAAACAACCATTAACTTTTTGAATTTACACATATAAGTTAATTTTTGTGATTAAAACATTTTCATCACAGTAGTAATGAAATTAAAGTGTAGGCTCAAAGCCTCGCTAGACTCTAGGAGTAAATCTTAACTTTTGACATGGAACAGCTGTTTCACCCTGGGCAAGTCTCTTAATTGTTCTAGATTCAGTTCCCTAATCTGTAACATGTAGTTAATAGAGTTAATGGGGGTATAAAATGCTTAGCATTCTTGTGCATATTAATTAAGTTAATAAATGTACTCAAAACAGTACCAGATACATGAGATGTGTTCAATATATGTTAAGTAGTGGTGGTAGAGAGCTACTTCTCCAGTTGTTCATGTGCCATATGCAAGTTGTCATTACTGTAATTACAAGTAGTTTCATTTAAAGTATTTCATGCATATATTAAATTACTTCACAGATTTTCATCATTTGAACAAGTTAACAATATTCTCAAATGTTGTTTTTAAATTACTAATTCAATACTACAAACTAGGCACACATGTTGTTTTCAATGCTCTCCTCCTGTATTTCAAGTGTTGAAATAATAGCATAGGTCTTCATGCAGCAAAGGTAGATAGAATAGCAAAAGTAGATTAACCCAAGCAGAGGAAGTCATAGCTCAGGTCAGCACAAGGGAAGGTTTAATAAAGGCAGATGCTATTTACATTTACATGACAAAGCTCCCTTTACTCCTCTCTCACTAATTGGCAGGTAGGGAGAGAGCAAGAGGAGCTGGTTGACCAATCTACAATCTACATGTCCTTTCTCATATATGGCACCTGCTATCAATACAATCATTTAGGGCTTAGTAACGTTATGTCAGAGAAAACTATAACAAGCCTACTAAAACATCCATTTAGTCCTTCATTAATAAATATATACAAATAATAGAGTATTAGGAATAGGAATAGAACAAAAGCAAGAGAGAAAAGAAAAAGACTACATACTACTATAGACTGAATTTTATTCCTCCAAAATTTATGTCAAAGTTCTAATAACCAATGTGACTATACCTGGAGACAGAGTTTTTAGGTGGTAATTAATGAATCTCATAGTTGAAAATTGAAAAAGAGAGCAGTTTAAAATAGATACTGAATAAAGCTTAATTTTGAGTATTTAAGTTTATAATTATAAATATGCTCTTAGTAGTAGGAGTGGAAGGAGTAAGGATATCTAGTTCTTATCTTTCACTATGAAAAATCAGCACACTAAATAATTGTGAAAGCCAAGTGATATTTCTTCTGATAATCCCAGAATGATACTGTATTAGAAAATGTGTTAATGTAATCAATTATATAAATATATAGAAGAGAATTTATTAATGATATAAACAATTTTTAAAAATCTCAATTAAAATAATTTTAGTAAAATAATCATGGAAGGATACTTTATAATCATGATTTAAAATTGCTATTCCAAATCCATAGTCAATATCATACTTCCCTTTGTAACTATAGGTCCATTCCTATTAAATTCAGTAATAATTTAAAGGGGCTTATTATTAGCTTTATTATTTTTATGGAAATTATACCCAATAAATTTAGATGAGTAAGTGAAATAAGGAGTATAAAGGTGAAGCATAACATCCATAAAAGTGGATATAATATAAAATGACTAAACATAAGTTTAGCGGAAATTCTGTAGATCTGACAGAATGAAAATGTCAAGAGTTTCTTGAGAGAGATAAAAGAATACTTCAGTAAGTGGAGTGACATGACCTATTCCTCAATGGGACTGTTAAATATTAAAAAGATGTAAAATCTCTAAAAATAAATTTATAAATAAAATGTATTCCAAATCAAAATTTCAGCAGCATGTTTTGCTACTGAATCAAATGAATTTGTAAAGGTTTTCTGAAGATGAAAATTGTTAAGACAAAGAAAAATAAACATTTAAATATGTAGTAAAAGTTAACACATAATTTGACTAGTGTTAAAATAGTGTCAGTTTGTCAAAATATAATAAAAGGAAAACTGGAATTTAAAACATGCTGACCCTACAACTTAAAAGTTAGAAGCTGGCAAAGATGAGATGAAAAGGAAATTTTTATTCATGGTCCAGGGGAATTCAAGGTAGTACAGTTGTAAATAGTACTACAAAAAGCACTATGGAAGTGCTTGGAAGTTCTTACAAACTAAAAATAGACCTGCCATAGGATTCAGTAACCCCATGGCTGAGTATATATCCAAAGAAAAAGAAATCAGTGTTATCAAACGGATACTTGCACTTGCATGTTTGTTGCAGCACCATTCACAATTACAAACATATAAAACCCTAAGTATCTATCAATAGACAAATGAATAAAGTAAATGTGGTATATGTACACAAAATGGCCATAAAAAAGAATGAAATCATGGCTTTTGCAGCAACATGGGTAAAACTGGTGGTTATTATTTTAAGTAAAATAAGCCAGATGCAGAAAAACAAATCTCATGTGTTCTCATTCATATCTAAGATCTAAAAAGACTGATCTCATATAGGTAGAGGGCAGGATGATAGAAACCACAGGATCCATATGTATTGGTCAATTAGTATAAATATACAGAAGATATATGTTATAATGTTTTGTTCTCTTGACCAGTATGAAGTGAGCATCTTAATTTTTCTTAACTTTCATTGCTTTAAATCCACTTGGATCTGAAAATAAGATTGTGACCCTTCCTTTCTTCTGATTTCCATTTGCTTGAAATATTATTTTCCAATCCTTCACTCTTGAGTATTGTTTTTTCTCTCCGGGTTAGGTGTGTTTCCTGGAGACAGATATGGATGTCTTGTACTTTTTTATCCAATCACCCAGCCTGTGCCTCTTCAGTGGGGGAATTTAAGCCATTAACATTTTTTGAGAGAATTTCTAAGTATGGTGGAGTTCTATTCATTTTATTTTGTGAAAGTCCATTGCTTAATTTTATCTTTGCATCATTGTAGAAGCAGTTTTGTTCTTTAGTTTCTGGATGTTTAGTTTGCCAGTGGTCCACTGTGATGGTCAGTGTGGAGAATAGATATAAGTATTTCCTGTAGTGCTATTCTTGTTGTGGCAATCTTTGTCACTGTTTTAATATCAGTAAAAATTCTATTTCTCCATCAATATTAAAGCTTAGCTTAGCAAGACTTAGAAGTCTGGACTGAAAAATGTTTTGTTTAAGAAGATTAAAGGTAGATGACTATTCTCTTCTAGCTTGAAAAGTTTCATTTGAGAAGACCACTGTTACTCTGACCACTTAGCCCTTATAGGTCAACTGATGCTTACTCCTGGCTGCTTGCAGAATTTTCTCTTTCATTTTGACTTTTGATAGGTTAATTGCAATATGTCTTGGAGATGCTGTTTCTGTAAAGACAACCCAGGGTTCGATATCCCTCTGAAACAGTGGTTCTCAACCTTCCTAATGCCTTCTAATGCCACGACCCTTTAATACAGCTCCTCATGTTGTGGTGACCCCCAACCATAAAATTATTTTTGTTGCTACTTCCTAACTGTAATTTTGCTACTGTTATGGATCATAATGTAAATATCTGATATGTAGGATGTATTTTCATTTTTACAAAGGGGTTGCAACTCACAGGTTGAGAACCACTGCTGTGAAAGAAGTATATCAGAATTTTTGCTTATGCTTAGGAAATTTTCATTTATGATATCCTCCAGTAGGGCTTCTATTCCTTTGGGTTGTTCTTCCCCTTTAGGGATACCTATAATTCATATATTTGAATGCTTCAGAAGTCCCATAATTCTCTAAGCAATCTCTGCTTTTTCTGTCTTCTTTTCTGTCTCTTTAAATGGCTGGGTTAGCTCAAGAGCTTTATTTCTAGCTCTGAGATTCTTTTTTCTTTGTGATCTAATCTGTTATTGACACTTTCCACTGTATCTTTACGTTTCCCTCATTGACTCCTTCAATTCCTTAAGCTCCACTATATCTTTTCTAATTTCTTCATATCTTTAATTCATTACTTGGGTCTGTTTTGGGATTTCCTTTTGATTATTTTACACTTTCTCTTCAATTCCTTTTGCTGTTTTTTTAATCCATGTTTTAAATTCCTTGACATTTCCATTATTTACTTACAGTTGGAATGCTCTGTGGTAGCTACCTCATGAACCCCTGAGGGAATTGATCTGTTCTGTTTTTCATGTTGCCAGAATTTTTGTTGGTTCTTCCTCATGTGTATTTTCTTCTTTTTTACTTTCTTTCCCTACTTTTTCCTCTCACTCCCTCTGAAGGGGCATGGTCACCTGCACCCTTGTAATGATAACTGGTTTCATTTGTGCTCCTTGGTATGAGGCCCTGAGAAAGAACATTCCTAGTACTTGGGCTAGAAATGAGTTTTGGGGGATATTCTCCCCTATCTCACAGAAGTTACCTATCTGAAAAAAGCATGCAGTTATGCCCTAAAGGAAAGAATGTGCTGGAGGGCTCCACCAAGTTGAAGCTAGAAACTGGCTACTTGCTCAGGGCAGTGAGCTGTTGCACTTTGTCCCCTTACCGTAACTTACACAATAGCTTTCAGTTAATCATATACGGAAGTAGGCAGGCAGAACAGACAACCCCGTGCCTTTGTGGTTTATCTCCATTGTTGTTTATCTCCAAGCAGGATATTCTTAGTTTAGAAAGGTGTGTACATGTTTTTGCTGCATTAATGCTAACAGGGAATTGTTATGACAGTTTTTGTTACCCTCTGTGTTCTTTATTCTTGGATATAGTTATCTGATGATTTGGGGTATATAAGAATCTTAGTAAAGATGGGTTTTTGCTGAATGCCTGAGAGAGCATCAGCCATTTCCTTTCAAACAAATCATTTCATCCTTGGTGCTATCTCTGTGTCATTGATCAGGAGGGCTGGCTGGCAGCAACATCTGGCACAGTGATCAGGGTCTTCAGCTGGACCGAACCTGGTTGGACTGCCTACCAGACCTCTGATCACTGACCTTGAGGTAAGAACACTGGGGATGGGAGGAATTGAGAGGTTACTACTGAGCAGTAAGTACTCAGGACTCTTGGCAGAGTAACATTAAAATAAAGGGAATCAGAATGGGAAACACTGCTTCCACTGAAAATGAATATATTCAGTTATTAAGATCTTTGTTAGATTCAACAGGAGTGTCAGTTAAGACTTAGTCTTTTCGCCATCTTTTTGAAACCACTCAAAAATGCAGTTATTGGTTTTCTCCTGGTTCCAAAAATCAGCTGAGCTTGGCCATTTGGGAAGATATCGGACAATATATGAAAAGGTTCCATGAGCAAGGGAATATTATAGGGAAAGATGTGCGGACTGTATATAATTTGATTACTATGGCCTTGCAGCCTTTGACAAAACCAAACTCCAGCCGAACAGAGCATCAGGAGAATAGAGGTACTTCCCCTCATGTTTATGATGAACCAGAATCTGATATTAGTAAACTCATTGTTAATGATGAAACAAAACCATCAGTCCCTGATATTGACTCGTCTTCAGATGAGCAAGACAAGGAAGAGATGCCTCCCTCCTTTTCTACTCAGTCTTTAAAAGACAAAGTGACTAATTTAAAAAGTTTTTTAAGGAAATATAATGAACTTATTGATAGCATAAAGCAGAAACCTCCCAAATTGCTGCCGCCACCTCCTCTTTCAACTGAAATGCTTTTTCCTCCTTCATCTGAGGAAATCAAACCTTTGTGTTCTCGTCTGCCATCTCCAGAAGGACTAACAGGAAACTTTTATTCTGTTACCCACGGGCCTGTTCCAACTGTTCCTCCATATAAATATAAGAGCTTAATGGCAACTAGATTAACCAGGCAAGTGATAATTCCTGACCCAAGAGATAAAAAAATTCTTACTCAACCTGAAATCTTGGTAGAAGGCTCTGGCCCTTGTGGCCAAAACCTTGAATTAATCATGCCTGTCTCTCATGTTACTAACCTAGAAGGTGAGAATGAAATACAGTATGCTGAGGTTGATTTGAAGTTTCTTAAAACTTTAAAAGATGCTGTTACTGCCTATGGTGCTAATGCTCCTTGCGTTCAGGGACTTTTAAGATCATATTGTGGAGATCGATATTTAACTCCTAAAGATTGAGAAAGAATTACTAAAACTGCCTTGTCCCCTGCTTAGTATCTCCAATTTTGTTCATGGTGGAGAAATGAAGTACATAAGCGAGTTGAAAGTAACCCTAATATTACTTATGATCAGCTGACTGGAACAGGAACTTTTCATCACCATCAGCAACAGATTACTTTACCTAAACAAGTTTTTCTTCAAATTAGGGATGTTTGTACACATGCTTGGGCTCAGCTTGAGAAGCCTAGCACTGGACAATTTTTTACCAAAAATTTACAAGGAGCAAATGAGCCATATCCTGAGTTCCTTGCACAGCTCTGCTCTGCCATCAAGCATTCAATTCCAGGAACTGGCACACAAGACATGCTCCTGCTCTCCCTTCTGTATAAAAACACTAATTTCATCATTATATGGATGACATATTATTATCTCATCCAAATCAATCTACTTTAAATATTATTGTTCAATGGGTTTGTCAACTTTTTGATGCTTACAGTTTGCATGTTGCACCTAAAAAAAAAAAAAAGAAAGAAAAAGAATTCAAAATTCTGACCCCTGGAGTTATTTGAATTACAAAATGACAGCCCAAAATATAATTCCTCAAAAAGTGCAAATCAGAAGAAACTCTTGAAAAACTTTAAATGATTTTCAAAAGCTTTTCGGAGATAATTAATTGGATCCATCCTTCGTTAGGAATTCCTACCTACTCATTAACACACCTGTTTTCTATATTACAGGGAGATTCCAAACTAGATAGTCCCAGAGTCATAACACCAGAAGCTGAAAAGGAATTAGAATGGTTAGAAAAACACATTCAAGATGCTCAGTTGGCTAGGATTACTAGTTATCAAAATTTTATTTTATATGTTTTTCTCTTTGATCACTCTCCTACTGGGCTGCTAGCTCAATAGTCTGCTTTCATTGAGTGGTGTTTTTTACCTCACAAAGCCACTAAAAAGTTACAAACTTATATTAAAAAGATTGCCAATATAATCCTTTGGGGTTGATATCGACTTCGCCAATAGTGGGGCGAGACCCTGACAAAATTGTGGTTTCTATAACTAACAAAGAAATTGCAGACTTGTTTGTCATGTCACAAGACTGGCAAATAGCTTTAGCTGATTATTTAGGTTCTATAGATAATCATTATCCTCAAGATAAGCATTTACAATTCCTAAAAAGAACTTCTTGGATATTTCCCAAAAATATTTCCTACAATCCCATTCCAAATGCTCAAAATTTTTCACTGATGCTAATAAGCTTGGAATAGCTGGTTATACAAATGGCCACATCCATAAAATTCAACAATCCCCTTATAAGTCAGTTCAGAAAGCAGAACTATATGCTGTTATATTGGTATTACAAGATTTTTCTGATATCTCTTTAAACATAATTACTGATTCAATTTATTCATCATATACTGTCCAGAATATTGAAACTACTACTTTATTTAATGACCAAACTGAGTTGTGTATTTCCTTTTTTCAACTCTCCAAATATTAATCCATAGTAGAAGTGTGTTCATTTTTATTACTCATATCAGAGCTCATTCCAGTTTGCCTGGTCCTTTAACTGCGGGCAATGACTCCATTGGTAAATTAATTGGTTCTGTTCAAAAGGCTCAAAAAGAACATGCCATTCATCATAATAATGCATCGTCTCTCAAACAGAGACATTCTATAACTTGGAAGGATGCAAAACCAATCAACTGTTCCTGTCCTACCTGTCAGATAATTACAGTTCCTCATTTACCTCTAGGAGTTAGTTTTGTCTGCAAGGACAAAATTCCAATGGAATATGGCACATGGATGTAACACAATTTGCTGAATTCAGAAAATCTAAATATATTCATCATTCTATTGGTACCTATTCTGGCTTTTCTTGGGCTACAGCCCTTACATCAGAAAAGGCTGATTCTGTAATAACTCATTTATTAGAAGTATTGGCTATAATGGGAGTGCCTCAAACAATTAAAACAGATAATGGCTCTGCTTATATTTCCCAAAAATGTCAACAATTCTTTAAGCTTTACAATGTTAAACACATAACACGAATATCACGTAATAGCACAGGTCAAGTGATTATTGAAATACATAATCAAACCCTCAAATATTATTAAAACAAAAACGAGGAATAGTAAATAATAAGTACACCACAAACAGACTTCACTCAACATTATATACATTAAATTTTTTAAATTCAGATACTGAAGGCAATATACCTGCCTCTAAATTATAGGTCAAGCAGTTGCCTCCCCTACTTAACCAGCCTGTTTTCTATAAGGCATTGACATCAAATCAATGGCTACCTGCTATGGTAGTGCGATGGGGTAGAGGGTATGCACTTCTCTCTACAGGAAATAATGAATTCTGGTTCCTGGACAAATTCATCAAGCTCCAGCATGACAACCGGGCCCACCACCGCTCCTATCCCAGGCAGGTGAGAAACTTGGCAGTGAGGATGTCATCTCTGACACTGGAGGATGGGGTGGCTCAGTAGAGCTGATGACCCCTCCGCAGGCTATGCCACCGGATGAAGCAGACATACCCTGCCCAGCTGTCCTGGGCGGGATTCACCCAGCTGTCCAGAGATGCAAGAACAATAGCGACAGCCAGCAATCATCCAGTGACCCCCCAAACAATGTTTCTTGCCATGATAGCTGTCTTTCACATACAGGTAAGTGCTGACATAAATTATACCTATTAGAGTTATATACCCAATCTTGGTTTGAACCATCTGTTTCTATTTATGTAAATGAAACTGCATGGCTTCCCTGACCATATGATGACCGTGGTCTGTTCAAACCTGAGGAGGAAGGCACCTTCTTAAAAAATTATTCTACTGGGGTGACCGGACCACCCATTTGTCTGGGCCCCGAGCCCCCTTGTTTGTCTTTTGGGACACAGCAATGTATGTTAGAAACTCTTCTAGGAATAAAGATATATATTTGTTCACCAATACCACCTTTTATAAATTGATATTGACGTACCACATACTGCTACCTCATTTACCTCATTGCAAGCCTCATGTATTTACTGATATATCTGACTGGATTCACTGGTCAAAATGCAGAGGAACGTATTTACATACATTTAGACAGACTAAGTTTGGATCAATCATTGATTGGAGACCCTCTGCCTATGTGAGAGAAAGAAGGGAGTCTGGAATAACTGATTTAAGTCATCATAGAAACTCTACTGATATTATATACTCTTCTTCTAAATAACTGTTACGGGGGGGAACTGGATTTGCACCACCAACTCCTAGTATTCCTGGCTATGCATCTCAGCCAGACTTGTGGAAAATAGGAGCAGCCTTATATGGCCTTCATGCTTGGAAAGGGTCTCATACGCACAAGTCTGAACAAGTTTCTAAAAATACTTCCATCTTAAATGGCAAGAAGCTCATTTTATCCAAGCCTGTCTGAAGCTGCCTTTTGTTTGGTTAGTGGGCAATATTTCATGGAATGAAACAACTGGAGATTCAGTGTCCTGGAACTTGTCAATTATTCACGTGCTTTAACATGTCTATGAGATTTGATTTTTCTCGAGATAGGATTTTCCTCCTTTGAGCCAGAACCAGGGTGTGGTTACTGGTGAAGATGATGAGACCATGGGAAGAGTCCCCAGCAATTTTAATTCTCGTGAATCTGGCTCAGAAGCTAATGAAGAGGAGCAAGCGGTTTATTGGTCTGCTGATAGCTGCGATTCTCGGGATTATAACTGTCACTGCCTCTGCAGCTGTAGCTAGAATTTCCTTAAGTGAATCCATAAAAACTGAAAACTTTGTCACTCAATGGCATAAAGATTCAGAAAAGTTATGGGTGACCCAGAAACACATAGATACAGAAATTCATAGTGAGTTAGCAGATCTAGAACAGACAGTAATTTTATTGGGAGATCAATTGTATAGTTTAGAAAAGCAAATGAAGTTGAAGTGTGATTGGAATGTTTCTTCTTATTGTGTTACTCCTGTTTTTTATAATGAAACTTTATTTCCTTGGAGCAAAGTTAGAAAGCATTTGTTCAATCATGAGAATTTGACTGCTGATATAATTGAATTGCAACATCAGATTTATAGCACGTTTGAACAAAAATTAGAACAGATAAATGGAGATGAAATACTGAAAGGAATTTCTGAAAGAATAGCTCAATTAAATCCATTGGATAAAATTCATATGTTATTTGGAACGTCTGCAGACACTCTGTTCTTGATTTGTCTAATTGCCTTTTTACTTTATCTAATTTGCAGAAAAGTGCAATAGGTAAAGAAAATCAGTGATGAGAATGCTGCTGTCTTTCTGGCTATGGCAGCAGTTCAGGCTAATTAAAGAAGGGGGAGAGAGAGATGGAAGCAATAATGGTATTCATTATGGTGCTTTGGACTCACACTTACAATTCCAGGATTCTGGAGGGTGGAGCTGGGTGATTTCTTTGAAGTCAAGATCTCCTTATCAGCCTAAGCTAAAGCAGGACCCCACCTCCATCAAATAAAATAAAAATCACTAGTATGTCACAATGGGGACCTACCAATAACATCCTTCCACAGGTCAAACCTAGAAAGCCTCCTTGAGCCAGGTCAGTGACATAGCAACCCATCACAGGGCTCAGAGTGAAATTATGTCCATAACTAGAATACAGAAAAAAATAGAATAAAATGAATTATAAAAAAAGAAAATTATAAAAATATCTAAAGAAAATTAAAAAGAAAGATATGCTAGTTGTTTGAGAAACTTATGTGAGAAAGATGAGAAAAGTAGAAAAATCTCTACATAACCAAGGATAATGGGAGAGAAATATAAAATAAAGAATAAAAGGGGCAGAAAAACCATAGCAAAAATGGAGTCCTTGCTATTGAAGAAAGTAAAAATGAAAAAATAAACATACAACAGAATAAAGCAAACAAAAAAACTATGAAAAAAATGTGAAAAAACAAATATATACAAAATATAAATATAAAATATAAATATAAATATAAATAGATAGATAGATAGATAGATAGATAGATAGATAGATAGATAGATAGCCTGGATACTACTTGATGCACTGAGAAGATAGGAAAAAAGTTTAAAGAGGTACAGAATGCAATGCATTGCCTAGACACCAGGTGATGCTCTGGGGTTCGGAGATGCAAAACATACGCACTGGGGACAGGATGGGGAAAGAAAGCCACTATTCAGTTGCCAAGTAGAACTGATCTCGTCTTCCTGATTTATTTGCCCTCAATCAGGGCTTCACTAGCATTCAATCCCTGCAAGGTTGAGAGCCTGAAGTTCTTGCCAGAGTATTTAGTAGACATACCTTGACCTTCCAGCCTGTGCCCCTTAGCCACAAGGTGGCTTTCCTGGAGAAGTAGGAGCTGCTGAACTCCCTGCAAGGATGGCTGCCAGGCTCAGCAGATGAGCCAGAACTGGCCTTACACTAGGATCCTGCAGGCTGGGCTTGGTCTCCCAGAAAGTCCTCCCACAATGGCAGTGCCCTGCTAGCAGCCAAACTGATGAGAGCTCTACTTTGCCCAGTGGTTCAATTTGGGCTGCTAGATACTGTTCAAGTTCACTTGCTTGCTTAATTTCTTCCGAGGTAGCCATGGTGTGCACCCAAGTTCAAAATAACCAATAGTGCAGGCCTTCCCTGTCTCTGGTCCTCTGATGGCAGGCCCACTGGCTTCTGCTTGCACCCAGGCATTCGCCCTCTTTGCAAGCCTTCCACTGCTCCTGACTCTCCTGGAGTCCCCTATTGCTGCACTCTACCTCTGGAGGAATGTTTCTGGGTGGGACACCCCAGCCAGAGGTGGTTGAAGACTCCTTCCCCAGTCTCACCATAAGTGTCTGCCAAGGAGATGTCTATAGTCTGACACTTTGCTCCATAAGTTATAATGTTTGATTACAGAATTGGGTAACTATAATCAGCAACAATATATTGTATATTTTAATGTGTCTAGAAAAAAGAACTGAAATGTTCTCAGCACACAGAAATCAAAATATTCAAGGTAACAGATGCCACAAATATCCTGACATTCTAACAAAACATCACATGCATCCCATAAATACATAGATATTATGAATTGATAAAAACACTTAAAATGTTTATATTTAGTGATTTTACCAGAAAAGTACTGACATTGGAGAGCTAGTTTAAATAAAATCACTATCATATAATAAATATCTGAGGATATTTTAAAAAATAAATCATGAATTTTAGCAGACTAAAGAAATGTTCACTTTCAAAGCAAGGCACAGGAATGTGTTGTTTCTCTTTCAATAGAACATAGCAAGAAAACAGAGAATACACCATGATTATTTTTACTTGGAAAATTGCATTTTTAGACCTCTTCTCTATTTTATCATTTCAAGACTATCAAAAGGTGATATTGCTAACATGATACTTTGTCAATGATATTGTCATACGAAGAAACTACATCAATGACATATTTGGTTACCTTCTGATATTGATTTTTTTTAAAAAGCCCTGGGGTGATCACTTAAATAGAAAAAAGTAAATGATATTTAATTTGAATTCTGAAAGGAGTTCCACAATACAATATATTATTTTAATCTATGTTGCATAAGTGAGATGCAATCTATTTCTATTAGCCTCAGGTTCCTTTTCTTCTCTCCTCCAGTTCCATAAGCAAAAGCATATAACTACATTATACATCGTTTTCCATACAATTTAAATTTCCAAAGGGTATTTAATCACGCATTCATTAAACAGTTTTACTTTTTTAGGTCTCCAAAGGCAGGGAAAACAAAAAGGAGACATATTCATCTTCTAAAGTTATTTTAACCCCTATTGACTATTAAAAATATCATTCTTATTCCTAAGTGAATTTTTCAGTTATTGTTTGGTCTTTATCTTAAGAGAATTTTTGTAAAAAGAAATGTTAAGCAACAAGAAAGAGGCCTCCTCAAACAACCTGTTTAAAATGTACTTCATCTCTCTTTATTTCTCTGTATCTGCTCTTTTTCTTCAGAGAGCTCATTTCTAAATTCAATTGTCATATAGTTATTTGTTTTTTATGTTTTACCAACAAGAATAGCATTCCAAATGCCTACCACAGTGGTCGCCATTTAGTAAAATATTTGTTGAGTTAAATCATTATTCCTACAGGTTTGTATATGTTATCATCAATATGCATTCAATCTGTAACTTTAATGGAATTCTTTCTATATTCAGGGACTCATCTGAGCACCTATGAATAAATGAATAATGAAAAAATACACTTCTGACTTCTGATTTTAACACAGTAAGGTAAAGACATATATAAAAACAAGGACAGAAATAACACATGTTTATGCTTGACAAAAGCTGGAGCCACCTGTAATCCCAATCTGCAATATAAGAAAACAGGAAGCAGATGGAGAAGTGGTAATGACTTAGCACAAGAGAAGAGAGCAAACATAAGTGTTCACAGAGAGGGAGAAAAGTAGAAAAATTCAACTAAGAGATTCAAGTAGAGGTAGAAGAAGTAACTCAGTCTACTCAAGAAGCAGTTGGGTCTGAGAATCTTTGGTCCCACAGCCTCCTTCATAGAAAAGTTGCAAGATATATTGCCCAAGGAAATTTAGCCACAAAGGCTCTACACTCAGGGACTCCATTTTAGAATAAGACAAAAGTGAATTGCCAGACTACAGAGGAAAAGAAACAGTGACACCCCACAAAAAGAATAATACCCTTACACCCATTAACCCTCTTTTAATCAGCTCTGGGACACAAGAAGCAAGGCTTCATATATGTAAGCTCATTCTCCAAAGAGATAAAGGACCTATAGAAATTAACATTTGAGATGCCCCAATTAAGAAGGTGGGTTTTTTTCTTTGACCACCAAATAATTACACAAATCCTTTCCATACAGGAAGTTCATCATCCTTAAGATATGAATGGTGAATAAATCATCACCAAACTTCAAAGAAAATTTTCCCAAATGCAAAGGACGGACCAAAACAAATGAATAAATAAAAAACAACTCAGGATAAGTGAAGTGATACAAGGAGGAAAATACTTAAAATATATGATAATTGATATCAGATCCTAATGTAATACACAAAATTATAAAGCCCTTAGAAGATAACATAGGAGAAAGTCTAGATGACCTAGAATTTGGCAATGACTTTTGAGATAAAATACCAAAGGCATAATCCATGAAAGAAATTGATAAACTGCATTTTATTAAAATTAAAATGTTCTTCTTGGCAAAAGACACTGTCTAGAGAATTAAAAAAAAAAAAAGAATAAGAAAAAAGGAAAAAGAAAAGCCACAGACTAGGAGAAAATATTAGGACTATTATGCAAAATATATGAAGAGCTCTTAAAGTTTAACAATAAAATAATAACCTAATTTTAAAAATGGGCCAGGGTGGTGCCTGTGGCTCAAAGGAGTAAGGCGCTGGCCCCATATACCAGAGGTGGCAAGTTCAAACCTGCCCTGGCACCACTATACACCTGTTATAATTGTCAAAATTCAGCCTAAAATGATTCTACACACCTGTTAGATTAGCCAAAAACTATCAAATGTTAGAGAGGATGTGGATCAACAGGAACTCAGCTTAATTACTGGTCACACTGCAAAATGTTGCAGCCACTTCAAAGACAGTTTGCTGGGTTCTTAAAAAACGAAACATACTTTACCATACTATCCAGAAATCATGCTCCTTGATATTTACCAAAAAGATTGAAAACTTACACATAGATGTTTATAGAAGCTTTTTTAACAATCCCCCAAACATGGAAGAAAATAAGATGCTCTTTAGTATGCGAATGGATAAAACTATGATACATCCAAATAATGGAATATTATTCACTGCCTAAAAAAATTAGCTATACAATCACAAATAGAGATGAAGGAAACAAATGAATGCTGTTAAGAAAAATAAGCTAGTCTGACAAGGTTACATGCTATAGATTCTAACTATATGACATTTTAGAAAGGACAACACTATGGAGACAGTAAAAAGTTTAGTGTTTTCCAGGGGTTAGAAGGATGAATACCTGGAGCAGAGAGGATTTTTCAGGGCAGTAAAGGTCCTCTGTATGATACTGTAATGGTGAATAAATGTCATTATAAATTTGTTCAAACCCACTGAATGCACAATACCCGGGTAAGCCTTAATGGAAACTGTGGACTTTAGGTGACAATGATGTGTCAGTTATAATAATTGTACCACTCTGATTTAGGATACTGATGATTGAGGAGTTTATGCATCTGTAGGGGAAGAGGGCATATGGAAAATCCCTGCACATTCTTCTCAGTTTAGCTGTCAACCTAAAATCACTCTTACAAATGAAGTATATTTTTAAATTACATGATTAATATTACCTGAAAAATAAAAGAAGGTATTTCTGCAACATACACATCAATAATATGAAGAAAGAACACTTAGAAAATAAGAAATAGTCTTTAAAAATTAAATATATGTTGCTTAAAATTAAAATGATAATTCAATGTTTGGAAGATAAACTCAAACAAATTATTCAGAGAGTGTAACCATATGGAAAAATAAAATAAAAGATAAACTAAGTAAGAGGGAAACTCTTTAAAAATCAGAAAGCCAATACAATAGATCCAACATTTAACTGTATATATTCTTAAAAGGAAAACAAGAAAAATGTGAGGAACTTCTCAAAAATATTAAACAAAGCATGAGCGAGACCTTCATTGAAAATTATGTAAATCCTTTACTAAAATATTCAAAAAAAGATGTCAATAAAGTTACACGATGTGCATTGATAAAAATCATTTATCACTGTAACTATTCCAATTATCCCCAAATTAACTTGTAAAGTCAAAATAATTCCAATAAAAATTTTACAAAAAGTTTTTGAGGAAGTCAATATGATTAATGAAAAGTATACACAGGAAAGTAAAAGTGTTTGAAAAGCCCTGTGTCAGTTTTGAACAAAAAGGACATAGAAAGTAGGAAGGTTCATTAAACCACTATTAAAGTGTATTTTAAAAACACAGTAATAAAGTTGTTTGGTCAAAAGCAAACTGACCAATAGAACAAGATAAGGGGTTAGAAAATTACCAGTATGTAGAGGAATTGCTATATTGAACATTAAACAAATTAGAATGCAGGAAAACTAAAGCTGTGCATCTAAATGGCAAAACATAAGGAAAATAAATAAAAATACATAGATCTTTTCATTGATGCATGGGGAGATACCTAAATAAAACCCCAAAAGTAAAATCCATTATATAAAAATTTGAAACATTTTAATACATTAAGTATTTTCATTCAATAAAAGACACCATAAATGAAAATAACCAATAGAAAACAGGGAGAAGTTACTTGCAATGTCTAAAAGTGATAAAAGATATACAAATAAAAACTTTTTTAAAAAACCAGTAAGTGGCAAAAAGATATGAAAAGAACACTTGTAAAGGGGAAATAAAGTGAGATGTTCAACCTCACCAATTTCTTATTATTCAGGTCATGCATTAATATTTCTTTTTGAGGGAGTTTTGTAGTTTGTATCTTTTAAGGAATTTGCTTCTTTCTGGCAGCGCCTGTGGCTCAAAGGAGTAGGGCGCTGGCGCCATATGCTGGAGGTGGCGGGTTCAAACCCAGCCCCAGCCAAAAACCGCAAAAAAAAAGGAATTTGCTTCTTTCTTCTGAGTCATTGAAATCATTGGTCATAAAATTGTACTTAATATTCCCTGATTATCTTTTAAATGTTTATAGAATCTGTAGTACGAGACTCTTACTCATTCTTGTTATTGGTATTTTGAATCTACTCTTTTTTTTCTGATCAGTCTGAGTAGACATTTATTAACTTCATTGACCTTCTCAATGAAACAGCTTTTCATTTCACTGATGTCTCTGTTTCTCAGTTTTCTATTTTATTGCTTCATTTTGTTTGTATTGTTTACATTCTTCTACTTACATTGGGCTTAATTTGTTCTTTGACACAAATATTTACATAACTTAAGTAAAGCAAGAAAATACGTAGCCTAAAGTAAATGGAGAAAAAACAATTTAAGAATGACAATAAGTAACATTAACTGCCAGAGACATACATAGCTGAGTCAACTCATTTTTTTCCCTGTATATTTGCATTATCTCAGTGAAAATATGCCTCATCTTTTAATTAGGAATATTTATGCTTAGTACGAGTTGTTTTTTTCTGGTCCTTTTGTTACCATTCTCATGATTAATGCATCATAATTAAAGGCATTAGTGAGGGAAAGTAATTAAGGACGTTGTGCCAATACAATGGCTTATTGGAAAGATTTTACTGGCAAAAAAGAAATAAACAAAAACCTAGTAGCATCAGTAACTCAACATTTTGTTGCTTTATTTTAAACTTGGACTGAACATGTTTTTATTCTGTAAATCAATTGTAGTGAGAAGATAATACTTTTTGCTCAGTAAACAAGAAAAGACTAAAGAAACTAAAGCTTTATAATATATAAATATAATTATGTTTAGTTGGTTACATTTAACAACAAAATAAAAAACAAAAAAGATAAATGACCAAAGCTATCATTTTCAAAATGATTTAATATATATTAACTAAGTCTAAATTACATGATAGCAAAGACTTAAAATGTTCTTATTTATTCATGTATGTCTGAAACAATTCCCAATATAAAATAAATATTTTTATTGTGTTTTTTTTAGTTCTAGAAAGAGAATTCTCATCAAACTAATTTAAAAGATCAAGTAGAGCTCTGTTTTAATGCCGAGGACTTGCTTATGAAAATACACTTTTTTTCCAGATTAAACTAAATCTGATTTTCATGGTACTGATACATTATTGCACCATGGATTCTATGGTGAAATTTAAGTTAGGCAAAAAGAAATCTCTTAACTGTTAAAAACACTCCTTTGTCTACACAAAAGAAGACATTAAATATGCACTAGTTTTTGTAGGAGAAAGAAAACACTATTTTCTTTTTGCCTATGTGTACATAAGGGTCTGGTATTCCTGTTCTTTATTCTTATTATATATCTTAGAAGGTCCAACCCAGTCTTCTCTACTTAGCCAAAACCTCTCCACTCTTCCTCTATCTCTCTATCTCTCCACTCTACCTCTCTCTCTCTTGATATTTCAAGAGGCAAATACTATCAGCATTTTCCACTGCCTACAAAGGAAAAACTACTATTATCATCTATATCACAAATCTTGGAATAAATTCTCCCAGAAAACGTTATGATTCTATATTTTTTAAAAATTAGATTTTTACATTTATGTCTTCTCTCTGCATACTGATATAAGTTTTTTGAGAGATTTTCTTCTGGCAATTAGGGGCTGTTTCCCCAAAACCACTCTCAAATAGCCTACTGCTCTTTCCTTACACAGACCTCCATTTCTTCACACCTCCCATTCTCAACCTCACTTTACACTGTAACTAAAATAACCTAAGAAGTGCCAGATGAGAGACCAGTAAGATTATGGTACCTATAGTCCTGACTTAATTAATGACAGAAGCAAAACACATGTAACAGTATTAACTATGTAGAGGTAAGACCTTTTTAGTCTGTACTTGTACATCAATAAGCACGAAAACAGCTTCCATATCTATCCCTACCTTTTCATGTTCTCTCATCTGTGCAGTGTGCATACCAGCTCTTTGACTACAATAGGTACCATAATCTTCCTGGTCTCATATCTGGCACTTCTACTGTCATTTCATTTACAGTGAAAAATACAGGCAAAAACATAATACCCCATTTTTAAAATCACAACATTAGTTAAAATGCATAATCATAGGATGGTTAATTGCATATTCTCTAACTTGCCAAATTGGGAAGAATTATAAATTAAACGTTTTTCTTTTTTGAGACAGAGTCTTACTTTGTCACCCTTGGTAGAGTTCTGTGGCATCACAGCTCACAGCAACCTCCAGATCTTGGCTTAAGTGATTCTCTTGCCTCAGGCTTCTGAGTAGCTAGGACTACAGGCTCCCGCCATAATGCCTGGCTATTTTTTTGTTGCAATTTGTTCAGGGCCGGGTTCAAATCCGCCACCCTTGGTATATGGGGCTGGCACCCTACCCACGGAGCCATAGGCACTGCCCATAAATTAAACATTTTAAAAACATAAAGTATTATTTTTCACAATACGTAATACATAACAGAAAACAAAATGTAAGAAAATATGAAATCTTCCTTGATTTATGTAAATGTAATCTACATTTACCATTTCAGAGTATGATGATGATAAATAATAATTATGTAATATGTATATCCACAGAGTTCACAAAGTACAGTCTTTTAGATCATTTCAAACTTTATGTAATATAAGGAGTCAGAAGTGCATGATTTGTTAATGGGGCTTTTTTTTAAAAAAAAGTAAAACCTAAAAAAGGTCTTAAATTGCTGTGGGATTGTGAATCTAACTTCATTAGCAACCCAATTTATTTATATTTCAAAATTAAACATCACTGTACTATTAAGAAAATCGTATTTCACTTCATTTATTTGAATTGTGCTAAGGTGATTATGAAATGCAAAATATGTCATTACATAAATAGATGACATTAAAAAACTCATGCTGACAAACAGTATTTTAACTTGTGTTTTTTGGAAAATTGTTTAAAATTATTACATCATTAATATCGAAATATAAATATCAATCTTAAAATAATTTTTAGTACTAGTGTACCATATTATTTTTCTAATCAAGCTTTTAGGAAAATTGGAATATTTAATAGAATGGTTTATTAACATGGACAATTGTAGTACTCTTTGTTAGGTTACAACTCAGCGAAGCACTAAATTATTCTTGTAGCAGGAAGCTGATCATGCATGCATTTTTTTTTTTTTTTTTTTTTTTTTGGTGAGAAAACCATGCTTGCTTGTTATATTTCAGTATTTCTATACTAAAAATTTCTCTGGACTTTTTATAAAAATGTAGTGGTAGTTATACAAGATGGAAAGTTGTAAAACTTAGATAATATTTATTAAGTAAGTTTCACTTTGAATTTAGCTAGATTCACTCAGTATACTTAATAAATATTTAAACATTATCATTATGTGCTATGATTTAAGAAACATATATACTGGAGATTTAGCAGGTGGCCATAAGGGGTAGTATCCCATTGCCATAAGACCGAATTACTGGTTTATTATTCGTTTCTATTACTAAATTCAAAAATTCTAAAGAAATTATTATACCACCACTGAAGGGTATGTTGAACTATATATCCATGGAATTTATAGTACAGGGTGGCCAAAATTTATGGTCACTCTGTATTTAAGACTACTATAAATTTGGAATTTATAGTATATTGGATTAAAGTGACCTATAGGAACTCATTTCTGCCTCCTCCTCATCATGAATTCAATTATTTAACACTGATTGTCCAGACCCTGCCTCAAAGTACCAGATGACAGACCTTATCTAAAGAAGTATATCATCTCTAAGAAGATTAACTGGCACATTTGCATACAGTTAAATTTGAATGAAACAAAATGCATTTTTATAGATCACAGTTACATTTATACAGCACATTTATGCTGATAAAATGTTTAGAAAGTACACCCAATCAAAGAAAACTATTATACAAAAAAGTACTTTGCCCTAAATATTAATGATGATTATATGTATGTGTCTATACGTGTGAATAGATGATTATAGACAAACAGACAGACAGGTAGGTAGGTAGGTAGATAGATAGATAGATATTTTTTATTTTATTTTGGACAAATTCGGATCCATTGAAGGGTAAATATTAATAGTAACCTCTATGATTTGAATTTAAAATTAAAATAAATATTTTCCATTAAATAAATCAATAGTGAAGCTATTAGTCAAAGAAAGGAGATAAATAGAAAGTTTGTTTCTTCTTAGGCCTCTTTCCTTGGCATGTAGATAGTTGCCTTCTTTCTGTGTTTTTACATAGATAGTATGTTTGTGCTTGTGTCCTAATCTCTGCACAACACCAATAATATTGGATTAAAGCCACCTATAGAAACTCATTTCACCTTAATTAATTCCTTAAAGGTCTATCTCCATTACAGTCACATTCTAATGTACTAGGGGTTAGGGCTTCAAGATATCAAGCTTATCAATAAATAAGCCAAATAAGCCCACACAAATAAGCCCCTGATAGTGGAGTTTGTTGAGTGGTAATAAATATAAACCAATGTAACCAACGCTCAAAATGAGAACAATCATTACCAAAACCTCTGAAAATTTCCATGTGTGCCTTTCCATTCTGTCCTTTTCCCCTTCAAAGAGGCAAACGTTCTCCTGATTGCTAATTCTATGAATTATTCACTCTCTAGTGGAACTTCACGTAGATTACACAGTATATTATTTGGGGTCTTGCTTCTTTCAATGAATCTGTCTTTGATATTCACCTATGTTTTTATGTAAATCCATATTTAATTCTCTTTAATACTGAATTATGGTCCATTTTGTGAATATACTACATATTTTAATTGACGTTTTTATGTAAATTTAGTTTACTTTCAATAGTTTGTTATTATGAAGAATGCTATAATGAACATTTTTGTATAAGCCTTTTGTGGGCATATATGTTTAATTATTTGAAATAAACACAAAGTAATAAAGGTGTTGGATATTAAAGTAGATGTATGTTTACCATTTTGAGAAACTGCCAACCAGGTTTTAATAGAGACAATGCTAAAATGGACATTTTAAATTAAAGTGTATATAAAAAAATGATCACACAATGTAAAGCAACTAAAAACATAGGAGAAATCATTTGCAACATATAAGATAGTCCAAAAGTCTATACTGCTATAGAAAAAAATGACTCCAGGAAGTCAATAAGAAATACACATAGAGATAGTAAAAAATGTACTAAGGGAATAATCAGGTTACACACAAAAAAAATTTTTAAATGGCCAAAACCACTGTAGATGTGCACAAAAATTTCTAAATGAATTTTCTCATGTTGTAGTTTAGAATAGCAAAATATGAAAATAAAGCAACTATCCAACAATGGGGGAGATTACATGTCATAATACATAAGATAGAATACCACGCATCCATTAAAATGATTAAGCCTTTTGGTATTAATAACATAGGAAATGCCATTCAAAAATAGGCCAAGAAAGTCTGCAACTATAAACTGCACAATTTCTACATTAAATAAATATCAAGCATACCTATGCATAAACATTATTAAAGGATATATAAATATTAATATAAATTATCTTTTTTATTTTTGAGACAGAGTCTCAAGACTTGCCCTGGATAGAGTGCCATGGAGTCACAGCTCACAGCAACCTCAAACTCTAGCGCTTAAGCTATCCTGTTGCCTCAGCCTCCCAGGTAGCTGGGACTACAGGTGCCCACCACAATGCTTGGCTATTTTTTGGTTATAGTTGTCACTGTTGTTTTGTGGGCCCGGGCTGGATTCAAACCCACCAGGTCCCATGTATATGTCTAGGGCCCTAGCTGCTTGAGCTATAGGCGCTGAGCCAATATCAATTAGCTTTGATTAGTAGGATTATAGGTGTTAATATTTTATCTTGTTATTTTCTCACACTCTTATAGTTTTCTAATTGAAACACAGATTACCTTTATATTCAGAAAAAAAATAAAGTTTCTCCCCACCAACTACATGCAAAATAATCCACATTACTTTTTAAATTTCAAAGACATAAAGTTTACATAAACTTTTTAAATGTATATTTCAATCAACCTTTGGTGCCATTTGGTTATTACACGCAAATTCAGTAAGAGGATGGAAAATGTTGCAGGGGCTTTATACTAGACTAGAATAAGAATTGTGTTAGAGCAAGTGTGTCACAACCCAGGGAAAGTACTCACAAATTGTTTGCCAGTGAAGATAAATGTTTATGCCTTTCAATCTGAAAAGTGTCAGACTAACCCTAACCGCTCAATAAAAAGGAATGTCTGGTACAGAATACCAAGGCATGGGAGGAAGGGGGAATACGTCTTCTTAAGTATTCTTCCTAAACTGGCTTTGAAAACTCATGTAGATATTTATAAAAATAAATAGTATTTATGTATCACAAATGTACACCCATATATGAATTAGTTTTGTGTATATATGAAACAAAGAATACTATGTGACTCAAATTCAAGCATATATGTTAATTTTCTTATTTAGTATTATATATACATAAGCTATATACACATATAGATGTATATAGTCTACCACATAGAGGAACTAGGTTCTAAGAATAGCTATATTCATAGCAGTATATTGGTAAATTAGTGATGCAAGTATTTATTTTATTGTATTAGTTCTATAATTTACTGGAAAATACAAACATAGTTCTTATATAAACCATTCCATATTATTAAAAGACAGGGTTAATCTTTACATAACTAACCAGTTAAATAACTATGAATAGTTAGAGTTATATTGTAAGGTTTAAATATTTGGAAAATAAAATTATAGCTTTTTATAAAATAATATTCAAGTTTGGGGAATTCTATTGAGCTCATTGATAGTGAAGCTATCAGTTAATTAATTGAATTTGTCTTCATAATGTCAATTTCCTTGAATCCCTAAACCTCTCCCCAAATCAAATTATATCTAATATAGGAATATATAAGATCGTCTTTAAAGAATATATAAAAGTTAAAGTAGATAATTAAATAATCCTTATAGTTCAGTCCAAAGTAAAATGGCATAAAATGTTTTCTAAATATTGCTTTATCAAAAGAAGTATTAAGCAATACAAATTTATATTATGATTTAAAAAGAAATCAGATCCAGCAACATGAATTATAATACTTTTTAAGATCTTGTTTTATTCTTCTATCTGAACAGATCTTCATAAATGTACTCCAAACTTCATATAAAATGCTCCTAATTTAAAAAAACAAAATTTTGAACAGAAATTTTACAAACGGGTATACTTTTAGAGGAAAAGAATTTCCTGATACTGGTATTTTCCTAAAAGCAAACAAGAATGAAAACCCTGATGGCATTGCTCAGAATTTAGCTAAGTGTTCACATCAAATTCCTTTATTCAAATCTCAACTAAAATGTCCATAAGGAATATACAAAAATCCCACATAACCAGGAATATATACTAGACACAATGTGCAAAGCCCCCAAGAATTCATTAGAGTAGTTCACTGACTGTAAGATTCAAACTGATTCACTGTGCAACAGGTCTAACGATGATGACATTTCCACTAAAGGTTTTAACTCTTACTCACATTTTTTTCAGAAATAAATGGAATAAACTCACAGAAAAATGAGAATGAAAGAAGGATCCTTGATTTTGTAGAGATTTCAAACATTTGAGAAAGATATGAAGACACATTACAGTTTTCATTAAACCAAACAGAAAAATAAAGTCAATTTAGAATGCATGGAGATGGTCTGCATCAGACAGAAAGGCATGTATTCTTGGCAAAACTCTACAGAGGCAGTGGACTTGGAATCTGCAGGTAAAAAGCCTAGAACAATGGATGGGTGCAGGAGGAAGGGACAGTTTCTGTCCATGAAGCAACTGCACCAGTCTGCTCTCCCACGTGCCTCCTCTCTATCCTTTTTTCTCTCTTCTCCATACTAAACTGTGGAGAGCAGGCAACTGGCCACATTCTGCCAAAGAGAATCACACAATCAAACTCTCTCTCTCTCTCTCTCTCTCTCTCTTTCTCACACACACACACACACACACATACACACACACCCTCCTCAACTCCTATCTAAATAAATAGGAAAAAAATGCATGAGCATAACCAGACAACCCAGAGCAAGTACATTATTTGCTGGAGTTTGAACTTTCTCTATTCTATCATTCTCCTTCCCCAGGATAATCCCAACTTGAAGCCTGAGCAATCTACCTACCTATGAAAGATGCTGCAAGACAACCTAAATGCCCTAGGGGAAAATTTTTCTATATAGCTAAAGAGAACACTCAGAATTATTCCATAGTCAAATAATCCCCGTCTAGCATTCGATAAATATGAATAGACAATGAAAGGTAGCTATGTGACAATCACCATAGCTATGTGAAAAACAGAAATAATAAAAGATAAAGTTAAAGAGAAAAATAAAAAACCTAAAAGAAAAACTTAATTTGGGAAGTAAAAAATATTACAAGTAGCTATAATTACAATCATAAATTCAAGCAATACTTTGTCATTTAAGCAAGAACATAATGCTAAGGAAAAAAGATGAAAAGCACGAATATATAAATACATGATTGCTTAAAAAGGAGTACTGAAACAGAAGAAATGATTAATAAATTAATTAAATTAATTAATATATTAATTATTAAGTAATTATTAAATGTTATAAAATTTATTAATTAAGGTGACATTTAAAATTAATTAATTACTAAGTTTTGTTTATGTATAATACATTTATTTTACTTAACTTTAACCTTTATAATAACTTTATTTCCGATAGAAACATTAGAAAATAGAGAGGGGAAGCTATTAGTTAATGGAAAACAATCTCATTTGAAAGACTTGTAAATGTTTGTATTGTTGCCAATTTTTTTAAAAAGCCATATTAGCAAATTAGATTTGTGAGGAAACATTATCCAAGAGATCTAAAAATAGAAATAGTTTGAGAGTATCTTTGAGTGAGAAGCAGGTAGAATGAGGTTTGGATCAATTTTCATTATAAACCATTCTGTTCTACTTGATATTTGAAAAATGTCTATTAATTTGTTTTCATTTGAGGGGGTTTGTTCCTTCAAAAGCTTTTTAAATTTCATAATATTATAGGAGTATACACATTTCATTTACATAGTTTTGTTTTGTAAATTTCAAGTCAAAATTATATATGTATCCTTCATCTGTGAATTAACCTAAACCGTCCTCTTCTCTCCTCCCACATGCTTTATTACTATTGAGTTTTACCTCTTCATATGCACATAAGTATTGCTCACCTAGTTCCAATTTAGTATAGACTACATGGGGTGTTTATTTTTCTATTCTTGCAATACTTCATGTAAAGGGATGATCTCCAGGTATAATCAGGTTTTTATAAAAGATACTAGATCACCATTTTTTTATGGCTGGCTAGTACTCCATGGTGCACAAATACCACATTTAATTAATCTACTCATGTATTGATGGGCATATGGGTGGTTTCCAGATTCTTGCAATTATGAATTGTGCTGCTATAAACATTTGAGTGCAAGTGTCTGCCGTCCTAAAGGACAGGTCTACTTCTAGTTCTTTGAGGTATCTCCATATTACTTTCCTTAGAGGTTGTACAAGTTTGCAGTCCCAACCAACAGTATATGAATGTTTCTTTCTCTCCACATCCACACCAGCACTTGCTGTTTTGGGCCTTTTAGATAAGTGCCATTCTCACTGGAGTTAGGTGGTTTAGGTTTTCATTTTCCTAATGATTAGAGATGTTGAGCATTTTTTCGTGTATTTTTTAGCCATAAGACTATCTTCCTTGAAAAATTTCTGTTCACGACTTTTGCCCACTTTTAACAGAGATGTTTAAAATTTGTACTTGATTTACTTTAAGTTCTTAGTAGATTCTGATTATTAGCCTTTTGTCAAATCCATAGCATACAAATATTTTCTCCCATTCTGTGGGTTGTCTATTTACTGTATGGATTGAGCCCATTGTTATACAGAACCTTTTTAATTTGAGCAGGTCCTACTTGTTTATTTTTGTTGCTGTTGTGATTGCTTTTGAGGTCTTCTTCATAACTTCTTTCCTCAGGCCAATATCTATAGGAGTTTTTCCAACATTTTCTTTTATAAGTTTTAAAGTTTCATGCTTTAAGTCTTTTATCCACCATTAGTTAATTTTGGTGAGTAGTGAAGATCCTGTTTTAGTCTTTTATATGTGGCTATCTAGTTTTCTCAGCACCATGTTTTGAATAGAGATTTTTTTCCCAGCATACGTTTTTGCTGAGAACATGAACTTACATTTAGAAAACCCAAAGATTCCACCAAGAGGCTCCTGAAATTGATAAAAATATTTAGTGAAGTTTCAGGATACAAAACAAATGTACACAAATCAGCATCTTTCATATAATCCAACAACAGTCAAGCTGAAAATCAACTGAAAGATACCTTTCTCAGTATCAACAAAGAAAATAAAATACTTAAGAATATATTTAACTAAGAAAAAAATTACAGAGTATGTCAACAAATGGAAAAATATATCATGTTCATGGATCAGTAGATTCAATATTGCTAAAATGGCTATACTACCCAAAGTGATGTACAGATGCCGTATAATCCCCATTAAAATACCAACTCCACTTTTCACAGATCTAGAAAAAAGTAGACACTTCTTATGGAACCAGAAAAGACCCTGAACTACCTATTCAAACTCATGCATTAAGAACAGAGAAGGAGAGATCACTTTACCAGACTTCAAACTATACTACAAGGCTATAATAACCAAAATAGTGAGGTACTGGCACAAAAACAGAGACATACACCTATGACTTTGAACATAAAACTGGGGGATGAAACCATCTACATATTCTCATCTGATTTTTAATAAAGCAGATAAAAAATGTCTATTAATTTTAAGAAAAAAAAAGAATGTTTACAAAATGATTACAATCATATGCCACATAGCAACATTTTGGTCATTGATGGACTGCTTATACTACAGGGGTTTCATAATATTATCATAAGTTTGAAAAATTCCTATCATCTGGTAATGTTACAGCTATCATAAGGTTATAGCACAGCACATCACTTATAAACATGTTTGTGCTGTGATGTTGGTGTGCTCTTATCTGCTTCACTGCCAGTCACATAAAATTATAGTACATGCAATTATATACATTACATAATATTTGATAATAAACAACTATATTACTGGTCAGTATACTTACTATACTATAACTTTTACAAAGTACTGTTGTTTTAGAGAGTATTCCTACTTATTAAGAAGTCAGAGTTAATTGTATAAAAGCCTCAGGCTGGTCCTTCAGGAAGCATTCTAGAAGAAGCAATTGTTTCATAGGTGATGAGAGCTCCATGCATGTTATTGTCCTTGAAGACCTCCCAGTGGGACAAGATGTGGAGGTGGAGGAGAGCAGTAGCGATGATCTGATTATGTAGGTAGGCCTAGGATAATGTGTGTGTTTGTGTCTCAGTTTTTGACAAAATAGTTCTAAAAGTTAAAAAATAAAAATTTTTAAAATAGAGAAAGGCTTCTAAGTATAGAATAATGATATGAAGAATGAAAATAATTTTGTAAAGTCAGGTAAGATAATATACACAATCAGTACAAAGTAATTCTTTGTACCCTCAGTGAATCCCAAAAAGAAAGAAAATAATTCTGTAAAACTATACAAGATTTTTGTGTTTTAAGTTAAGTATTTTCACAGAAGAGTCAAAAAGTTTTTTTAAAAAATTAAGAGTTTATAAGGTGAAAATGTGATAGTAAGCTAGGGTTAATATATTAATGAAGAAGGAAAAAAATTATATATTTGGTTAAGTCTAAGTGTATACAGTGTTTATAATACTGTACAGAAATGTCCTAGGCCTTCACACTCACTCATCACTTACTCACTGAATCACTTGTCTTGCAAGCTCCATTCATTATTGTAAGTTTCCTACACAGGTGTACTATTTTTTATCTTTTATATCATATTTTTTACTGTATCTTTATATGTTTAGATAGTTTTAGATAGACAATTCTATTTTGTTACAACTGTCAATAGCATTCAGCTAACCTACTATACACTGTAGGCTATATGTTATAACCTATTACGTCATATTACTGTACTGACTATGAATATCCTGCCTATTAATATTCAGTACAGTAATATGCCATACATACCATCTAGGTTCATGTGAATATATTCTATGATGTTCACACAACAATATCTTAATTCATTTCTCAGAATGCATCCCCACCACTAAGTGATGCATGCCTGTATATTAATCAGGTGGTTTGCTAGAGATAGCTCACATAGCCAAGGAAAGGCAATCATGCTCTCCTCTACCTTGCCTTCAATGACATCAGATGGGTATCCTGAAATCAGCCGTAACAGGAGTCAAAATATAGAAATCAGCTACAAATCAGGGATTTTTTCATTGGCGTGAGGGGATGTTATCAAGAGACCATTATCTAAAATGGTCTTAAAATGAAGAACAATATCCATCGTTACTGTGTTTTTCCTTTATAAAATATTTTAAATACTCCAATGTTTAGAACAACAAAATATATTTAATTCCTACTGCTCTATAGTTTTATTAATGTGTCAATATAAAAAGTTAAGTCCTACAAAGAAATATTATCAGCCTGAACATCTAAGTCTAATTTAAATCTATCCTAAAGCATACCATTATTATTAGAATTTTATGCAAAGTAACGTGTTGCATAAAGTGCTAATCTACTAAGAAAGGAAATTGTTCATGTAACATTTCATAATAGTAATAATAATATTTTTCATTTAGATGAAAGAAATAATTATAGGAAATGTTTCCAGTTTGCCCAAGCTGTAAAATTGGGGAGTGAGTCCAAGTTAACTTAAAGAGTTTTACCAGCAGAATTCTTCTGGATTGAGAAATCATTAAGTAAATTATGCATTCAACATTAGAATGTATGCAAGACTGAATATATATATATAATATATGCACTTGCTACTTTTGTAAAAACAAAACAGATTTCTCATTCTGCAAAATAATTTAACTTAAAATATTTTGTAATTTTATTTAAAACATCAAACTTGACTCAATTCTTATCCATTCCTCTCAAAAGACTAGCTTTTTCTGGGTATTATTATCTTAGAAAATAAAAGTTATTTTTTTCCAAACTGCCAATGGAATATTAGAGTTTCACTGCCACTGAAAATTATTCACTGACTATGATGAATACACTATGGCTACAGACTGGATCATTGAAAACGTGGGTTTGTTAAGAATTAGAATTCCACATAGGCTGCCTCTCTTCTGTTACCTTTTAAAAGTCTACAGTCTATCAATATCCATCTTGTTCGATATGTATATTACGACTCCTGTCTTTTGCTTGTCTAATCAGCTTCATTTCTTTTTACGTTTTTATTGATTTTTTTAAGACTCACACCCATATTTATGAATATATTTCAGCAGAACTTATGGTACATATTATTGCTACTCATCTGCCTTTTATTTCTAAGTCACTTTATTTTTGAAAAATTTTACTTGCTGCAAGAAATGTATTGATATGTATGTTCTCAGCATCCTTTCTGCCACAAATTTTTTTGCATTTTTCCTGTATTACTTCCCATATCTTCTGACCTATTTCTAAGTATCATTTTGGGAGTTGTGCCTTATTTCTAGTTTCAACAAAATTATTGTCTTATTTTCTGTGTGTGAGAGTTTTTTGTGTGTCATTTTCAGGTTTTGCAACTGCTTTATAATAGAAATGTAATAAAACCCTTCTCTTCACTATATTTGATCAGAATTTTGTACTATAGTCAATATTCACAATTTCAAGAAGAGAAATACTATAGCAGAGAAGCAAAAAGACAGAATTTGTTGTTGATCAAGAGTTATAATTAAAAGACACATTGAATGCACATTTAATTCCTTTCCTCAAATCTTAGCTAAAATGGTAATGAATAAACAAAAATCCCACAATGTCAAAGAACATATAAAAGAGCAATAGCAATAGAGATAGAACAATACAATTTTTGAAACTGCAAAGTATATGAATGGCCATTGATTTAGCTATCCTGAGGAGGCTAAAACCAGACAACTTCCAGAGACATATTAACAAGAAGCAAACCACTTCTTTCTTCAAGAACCCTGGAAAATATGGCCACTTTCAAATTCTTTAGGCCAGAAACAGTACACTTCTAGATGATCACTTCACTTTTGGCATTGGCCTTCTACACACGACCACCACCCAGGTGGATAAGTGATAGACACATCAAGTCCCATTTAATCAAAGAATGCCTGTCCCTCATCTGTCATGGCTTAAGAATGACCCAGATGTGCACAACATGACCACATGGATTGGACACAGAAAGACCATCAACCAGAAGGGCCTATTGACACTGTAGAGCAAAAGACTCAAAATCCCACATGGCAGATAGGCTGTACCATCCTAGGATACACCCTGAAATATGCTACCAAGACTGAAGAGGCTGGGTGACCATCCTTGGGTTCTACAGACGGGACTCAGCACTGAAAGAATGAGGACAGGTGAGAGCCTAGACGGAAACTGGCAAGAAGCTCACACTCAGATCCCAGAATTCTCCTATGTCCAATGTGAATGAAAAGGCATTCCAAAAGGGTAGTGTTCCAGCAGCCCAATCCTGCATGATCCTGTAGAAGAATCATCATACAATGAGCAGGAAATATCCATTGACCGAGCCACATTCCTGGAACCAGGGTTTAGACATTAAAGTACTAAAAAGACCCAGGGACACAAGTACCGGAGTCCCCAAGCCGTTTGGTTGCATCCACACTGAAGACAGATGATCAGGGAGAATCTCACAGAGGAGAAATTGAGAAGGGCCACCCTGACAAGCACATTTTCTGGCACATGGAATTGCCAGTTACAGACTTTCCCAGTACCAAAGGAGCACTTAAAAATCTCAATGAAGACATTCTAAAAGGTAAGACCTCTATGGATCACAGCAAGAACAGGATTTTCCCAAGTCTATCAATGATACTGGCTGTTGATCCTTAATAAACGTACCTGAAACTTCATCTGGGTCACTTCCAAGAATCCTGCTATGGCAATAATTCACTTGAGAAGTTATACAGAATAATTATAAGCAATGAAGTAAATAATACCATAACTTATAGTATGCTTCTTATTTTCAAAAAAAATAGTTTCCAAGAAGTCTATGAACAAAACTATGGAAATTAACACAGGATTAATTTTCAAGGGCTGCAGTAACAAAGTTCCACAAACTAGATGTCCTAAAACATCAGAAATTTATCTCTCACAGTACTGGAGGCCAGAAATATGAAATCAAGTTGTGAACAAGGTATGTTGCATCTGGTGGCAGCAAAAGATAAGCCATCTCATGACTCTCCCCTAAACCTCTGGTGGTTGCCAACAGCCTTGGTAATTCCCTGGGTTACAGTCACATTACTCTTGGCTTTACCTCTACCAGCACATAGCCTTACATCCCTGTGTGTGTGTGCATGCCTAAGTACATGTGTGTACACCTATGTGTGTGTGTGTGTAGGCATCACTTCTTTTTATATAAGGACGCCAGTCACATTTTATTAAGGCCTATACTAATACAATATGTATAGGCCTCAACATGATTAGTCCCACAAAGGATTTATTTCCAAATTTTATCAGATTCACAGGTACTAGGGATTATTAAAAATATCAATATTGCTGAAGAGAGATAGTTCCCTGGAGTAAATGTTAAAAATTTAGGCATAGTTTTACTTATGGGGTAAAGAAAAATTTTTGAAATCAATATGAAAATATAAGGGGATGAGTCAGAAGAAAATCACCAACTTTATATTCAATATTTTGAGAATGTTTAGAATGAAAAAAAGTGATAGTGGATCACAGTGCATTGAATAAATTCATTAATATAAAAATCAATTATATTTAAACTTCTTCTATTTTTCCATTTAGTGAAAAACAATCAAATTATATTTTCTTGACAAAAAAGTCCATTTTCACTTCATATAAACATTGCTGGTCGGATGTGATGGCTCACATCTTTAGACCCAGCTACTTGAAAGACTAAGTTGGAAGGATCACTTGAGCCCAGGAATTCAAGACCAGCCTGGGCAACATACTAAGACTCTGCAGGTGTACGTATGGGTACTTAAGGGAAGGGTCATATCTTGATGTGCTTGCATTGCTAATAATAATGGTTTAGTAAGCTTAAAACCAATATTCAATTATTATCTGTATGTAGGTTACAAAATGAATTAAGAAAATGATTGCAGATGATGGGCAAAACGGAACAGAGACAGAAGAGAAGTGGTCAGAGAAACCCAAAGGCTGGTGCAAAATGCACTGTCAAAGGCCTAGCCCTTTTAAGACTGGAGAGGCTATCATGCTGAAACTTCACCTCTCCTGCGAAGTGACCCACTGTGAGGTCACTAAGCAGGCAAGTCTCACCAGGGCGGGGCTGCCCTTTCAAAGAAAGTGAGTGCTTTGGGGGAGTTACGGAAGGCAGAATGTTTGTACCTTGTTAATGAGAGCAAGAGTTGCTTCAGACTAGATAAGGAGAAAAATATCCCCTTTCTTCTGTGGCCTTAGTATGGTCAGAAGCATCAGTTTGTCTGAGCATATTAGTGTCAGTCTGTCTGAGTGTAATTGCCCCTGCTGTGATTTGTGTAGATGGCCTCATTGGGGTCTTCTTTGATATTCTGCTCCTGGACTGTGTTCCCTGTCCCATGTTCTGTTTGTATTAAGATCATAAATAACTTAGAGCAATAATAGTAAAAGATAAATCTGTCTAATGTAGCTAGTTTAAAACAGTGTAATTGGGGAATGCAAGTTCAGCAAAAATTACGACGTAAAGATTTTGGCCTTCCCCTACTAGATGTCTGAAATCAATATACAGCTAGCATGGGGTCTTGGTCTTTGCTGATGCCTCACAATAAGGAGCAAAGACCCCTCGGCCCATGCTGTTCTTAAAACTTTAAATCCCTATCTGTCTTTTCATTTTCCTTCATTCTCCTGTCTCCGCCAAGCACTGGGAAAGAACCACTGTGAAGTTTGGTGCTACTTCTCCAATAGACTCTGCCTCAAAAAAAATTATTTTCCTCAACATTACACTCAAAGGCAAATTATAACAGGGATTGTTTTTGGCACTCCACCCTATCTCATACTTTGCCCTCGGTGGTGCCTATGTGGTTATCATAGTTTTTATAAGTATGTTTTACAGCTAGATTTTTAATTTTTTGAAGACAAGAACTGTCCTACTTCTGCAATTTCATCACCTATAATAGAACCTGATACACATTAATAGCTGAATGTGAATGCTAGAATTAAAGAAAAAAATGAACACATAAATCCATCATTAAAACAGTGTACAGATCAAACTTTAACCTAGAGGCATATCTTATAAGGAAAATAAGAACTGTAAGTTTTATTCTCCTTAAAACTAAGAAAGCACTAAGATGCTTTTTGAAAAAAAAAAGTTTCAAAAGAACTTAGAATTCATTTTATTATCAAATGTTAGTAATGTATGGTACCCATTAAAGAAAAAAAAGAATAATAATAACTGTACCTCAGTGGTGAACTGATTATTTTTTTGTATCATTACTTAAGTACACACAAAGAACTAGAAACTACCATTCATTGCTCATGTGAATTTCAGAGAATAATTTCATGGGTACAAGAAATGTCGCTTCTTTATCTTTCTCTGCATTAAAAAAATTTTTCCTTCGAGCATAATATCTTAGAGTTTCCCATTTTATATGAACAAAAAAGTTAAAACCATATACCCCTAAATATCTTCTGGCTTCACAGGCATCACTATAATAATTTACTAATATTTCACAGAAGTCTCAATGGAAAATTCTGGTCCCTGTCCCTGTGGCTTGTTTTGTTTCAGTACTTCTCTTCCTGTTCAATTCTAGGGAACACAGGAATCATTTATCAATTCCTTCTCTACACTGGAGATCTGAAACTGTGATTCCATACACTTAGACAGACGCACAACAATTTATTTTCTAGGGTCTTGTTATACAGGGCTGTACATCAGAAATGAGGAACAGATAGCTTGAACTTCTGGATTCCACAAAGCTATCCTGAGGTAAAAGAAAAAGGAAGAGCCTAGCTCTTCACTCATCATGGTTGCTCTGTTGTGTTTTAGCTATGCCATAAGCCTGTTCTGCTCACCTAAGGGCTTTAAAACAAAAGAGGGAAAGATAATCTTTTTAAGTCTCCCATCTCTTTGTCTCTTTTTCTACGATATTTCTCCCTCCAGGCCAAAATACTGAACTAAACTACTTCAACTGGGAAATTTGGGTTTTATACTTAAGTAACACAAAGTCATCAATGTAGGATTTAAATAGTTATTTCACGATGAATTTTCCTGTTTTGAAAGACTTAAGTGACTTTAAAGGATGAATTTGAGTTATGATATATCAATAAGGGCTACTGAGTCCTAGAAAGAAATCAGGAGGACCTAATTTAAGTAACGCTTACACTGATTCAGATAGCATGGGTTTTTGAAAAAAAACTATTTATTTAATAGTTTGAATATTTAGTTCATTTCATAATTATATACAGGTTATATGTTTTGTAGAAAATAAGTCACATATCACCTGATATGTGATTTTGAGTAAAAAATCAATCTGCTTCTAAGTGATAAAATTTGAATATGATTATTAAGAGAGTTTAAAGACCCTTGATGCTGATAAGTGAACTATTATAATTCATCACATTAAGTCAGCTTTAGAGGAGCATCTGTGATTAATCTAGAAAAATGTGTAGATTACTTATATTATCAAAATGATTACATCCATCATAGTAAAATAACTTAATGGGATTCCATTTTAGGAATGCATAGTAATTAATTATCTAGGTTATTAGAGCAATTAGCATAGATTTATATCTTCACAATCAAATAATTTCAATATTATAATTATATTTTACCTTAGATCTATGAGAATTGAAAAAGTTAAGCATTACAATATATACAGACATTATGATAAATTTCTAATAGTTTTTAATGAAGCAAATTATACTTTCCAATGAAGTAAATGACAATTAAGGTAATATTTTATTTTATCTTTACAGTTCAGTGCTCTTTGTTTTTAGCTTAAACATTCATTGAGAATGAAACATTATTTCATTATTATTATTATTATTATTTCATTATTATCAAATGCATGGAGCACAGCATTATGAATGAATGTTAAGGGCCCATTTCTCAGCTTCCATGTCCTCCTCAATAAACCACAATGTGTGAAATAATCTCATGATTTCTTTGTGACTATTTATACTAAATCTACCAGGGACCATCTAATTCCAGAACCAGTGCCACTACAATCCTCATCAGCACCCCATATTTTCGAGACTCTTTTCTCTCTTGGTTTTGTCGTACATTCTGCCCTGACTCGTTGTCATATCCACAGTAGATTTATGTCTGAACTGTCCGGTTGGTATTCACTACCCCTTTCCTTCTTACAGAACCATGTTTATTTTTTCTACATATAGTAAGTTGCTTTGTCACCAAATCTGTAAGTAATGATCTCCCACAAGTCAGATCATTTGCTGTGGCAGCCATTTGATAAACATGAAGGGAACTTACCTAAGTACAAACAGAAGGATGATGTAAGAGAGATTCTACAATTTGCTTATTAATTTCAGCATACATTGCCCATTTGTACTTGAAACTAGCTAATACTATGTGACTAAGTTCGGGTAATGTGTAAAACTCCCCAGGGCCAATCATAAAACCTCCAGAGAGATATTCTACTCTCTTTACACCCTTCTCAGGTTCTCAAAGGTCAAGTGCCCAACATTGCAGTGTTACAAAAATAGATTCTAAATACCTGCAATTTCTTGGGTCACCACTTGGAGAAAAGATGGTCAAAACAACTATTCAATTAGAAAACTCTTCATTGCCCAGGTTTGAGTGAAAAATAAACTTTCATTGTACAAGTTTGTGAACCTCAAAATGCGTAAGGGCATTCATAGAAAAGGAATATTAGAAGCATAGATATAAAAGAGACTTACAGAGAGCTTGTAGGTCCCTGTCTGCATGTAAAACATAATTCGACCACAGTACGTGACCTTGTTAGCTTTGGAATGAGTCTTTGCAAATACAGAACATAACGAAACACAGAAGATGTATATGAGAAGTTCTTTACAAAAGTTAAGGACAGAAAGATAAACAATTAGGTAATAATTCTAAAACAAAACAAAACATACATACATGATAGTGGAGAAGAGGGGCATAGAACAGATAGCGTTAAAAAGGCATAGCTTTGGGTGGTGCCTGTGGCTCAAAGGAGTAGGGCGCTAGCCCCACATGCTGGAAGTGGCGGGTTCAAATCAAGCCCCGGCCAAAAACTGCAAAAAAAAGGGCATAGCTTTAAACATAGTTAGTTAAAGTCATTACAACCAGACTTCATCCACCAATCTCAGCAGGTTCCAGGAGTAGCACCCTAAGAGCCCTAAGGAACTATTCTTGTGAATTAAATTAGTACCCATGGAAGAGAAGAAAGCTGAAGATATTGGGAATTACATATCTATAATATTATCCTGTGCTTCACAAGGAAAAGAAAGTGTAAAATCAAAATATTATAAGTATAAATGTTTTAACAAAAATAAGAGTTTGAAAAACTATGCTTTCAAATTTTATTACTTATTTTTTAGTCCCCTTGTTTTACATAGCTCTAAACTATAACTATATATCTATCAAGAATGAGACTAGAATGAACATGAGGTCTTAAAGGACATACAATACTATAATTTTGAAAGGTAAGAAGTATTACTAGAATAAGTTAAGTTTATAGTAGAAACTTTTTTATTTGAAATATAATGCTACAAGTATCTGGATAAAAAATGTCAGAGAAAAATTTAGCATACACACAGAAAACACAAAGACTCTCTCTAAGCAGCAACAATCCTTCCCAGCATGCTTGAGAGTTAAATAAGAAATTTTTTTAATGATAATAATTATACGATAGAACAGTTTAACACTTATTTTCTTAAATCAAATTTTGTTTTCAGAACTATGTTATTTCAAACTACCACTATCAAAATCAGGTTAATATTTCTAGAATATACTAAGTGATTTATTTAACTATTCATTTTTCCAAATCTAGAAATAGTAGTATTTCCTCTCAAGCTAGCTAGCCTACAAAGCATGTTAGTTTTCTCATTGATAGTTCAAAAGCGGTGGAATTTAAAATTTATCCCCACTCAAAAAATCCAGCTCCATACCTACCCTGTCTACCTTTGCTTAGTTGACACAAAAAGATAATAACATAATCTAAAAATATTCTGTCAAGTCAGTCTAAATATGAATCAATGAGTAAACATCTGAATACCAACAAGACAGCTTTGTTGGGAACAGATAAATTATTAAAAATAATTTGAGATGTTTATGTTAATGTTTGTGTTAACTCACACATTCATATACCCATATACCATTTAGAATTTTTGTATATTTTTATTGAAAATAATTTTCTTGCAGTTTTTTGGCCAGGGCCAGGTTTGAACCTACCACCTCGGGTATATGGGACTGGCGCCCTACTCTTTTGAGACATAGGTGCCGCCCTGAAAATAATTTTCAAAAAAACTTTAAAAATAAAAATTAAAATGCTATGATTATCATGACTGAAATGTTCTTATATTCCAGAAATATCCACACAGCAATTTAAACATCATTTGATGAAAAATCAAGTATTTTAATCTTCGGATTCCATAAAATGAACTGTACATGGATTTCAGGATTAGAAATATATTCAACTGTTAAGAATATAAGTAACATATTAACTGCAACTAGATCGATATAGGCTTATTGCATTAAGGGCTTACAATATGACTTATATCTTCTCACTTAATCTGCTCACAGTTCTGTCAAGTAGGTATTCCATGGTCAAGTCTAGTTATCAGTTAAGAATAATATCTGTGTTAAGTTCATTTTATTACCAAAAAAGGTTACACAGTTTGTGAGTGATAGAGTACAGGCAGTATAATTCCACAGCCCACATTGCTGGCCCCTGAGCTCTAACAAATATTCAAAGTAAAGATGTGCTCAGTCCAGAGTCAAATATATTCTGCATTATGTTAAAATTTAATATAAATTATAACATGAATTTATGTTTTCAAGGACCTTCAAGATTCACAACTCAATTTAAAGTTGATTGTATGCCTGAGTAAAAGAGGACAGCATGTTACAGCAACATATGTGACCATCACCTGCAAACAATAGTGTATTTAATAGTGAAAAAGCATAATTAGTTATCTAACCACATTTATAAAATTCATCTCAATCACTAATCACTTCTATTAAAATAAAGCCAAACCACAGCTATGTCCTTTAGCTGTAATTGAAATAACCCTAGTTAGATGGTGCTATTATAGATAGAGCTGTATCTCCTTAAAGATTTCAGGTTTCATAAAATGCTATAGGAGGGATGTCTAAATTTTTCAGGGCCCAGTAAAAACTATTTATGAAGTCAAAAATTTGTTCTATTGTTTCTAAAAAATACCTATTTTATTGTTTTAAATTTTTTTTGGCCAAAATACATGAAAATAAGAAAATAATCAACACTCTCTTGGCTTCAATATTATAATAAAATGGACTTACAAATGACAGATATATGTTCTGCCATCAAGAAGGCCATTGTTAATGTGTTTGCATTTACCCTCCTAATCTATCAATGGGTAAGTAGATGGAAAATGGATGGATGGAGGGATAGATGGATGCATGGATGGATATGTAACTTTTTTCTTCCTTAGTTTTGGCCTTAATACCTTTCAGTAGTGCACTAAAGATTTCAAGCAAAAGTTTAATAATTCACAGTGAATCTCTCAGATACATTTTTGAGATATGTCTATGATGTGTCAAATTATTTTGATTTACTCTATCTAGAAATACTTATGAAAATTACCAATATCAGTCAAAGGTTGTAGGACTTTTAAGTTATTATGGAAACCACCAAAGCAAAGCACACAATATGATAAATGTTGTTTCCATTTAATAATCTTTAAAATGTCAATCTTTTATTTTTATTTTACCTGATGCTCTCTCTAGCCAAATGAGTAATCTATTTCTCTATCTGAAACTGCCATCTCTCTCTCTCTCTCTTTTTTTTTTTTTTTTTTTGCAATTTTTGGCAGGGGCCACGTTTGAACCCACCACCTCTGGTATATGGAGCCAGCGCCCACTCCTTGAGCCATAGGCACCTCCTGAAACTACCATCTCTTACTTTCCACTGTTGATTAGCAGCTGTTTACTAAGAGCAAAATAAAAGGATAGACAATGGTCAGTATCCTGTCCACAGATTAACTCTATATCTGGTCAAAAGACACCAGAAATCAAAGAATTTCAAGAGGTGTAGTAAAATTTAGAGGTCCCAGTTAGTAGCTAAAGAATGTATAAAAGATGTATTTACAGATAATAAAGGAGGAGGAATAGTATGCAGAAATAAAAGACTAACATCTCCTAAGCACAGATCATTCTCTAGGACTCATGTCATGTAGTATTATATACATCATTTTTTTTAAATCCTTAAACCAACCAGGTAAGTGCTTTCTTTTATGTGGTCTACTTTAGGACATGGAACAAAGTCTTGCATACACTTGATAAATGTTGCCAAATCAATGGCTGAGTGCCTAATATCAGTAGTATATTTTCTTAGTCCTACACAATGGTAAATATTACAAGCACAGGATCTTAAAAACAGATGACAGCACCAACACTGAGAGACATCATTTGGGACACATGGGGACATATTAAAACTTATAAGAACAAAACAGTCATTAGCACTGTCTTAGATCAATTAAGTGTCACAATGATGGAAACTTGTCCAGTACAGTAACTAATTGTTGAGCATCATTCCCTTTCACTTGGGTAATAACACTCAGGCTTTATTTTTTCTTTTTTAAAGAAATATTCCCATATTTCCCTCTGCTATTATGATTGCAGATCGACTCATATCATTGCACCATCTCCATCTCTAAGGTAAGTCGTAGCTTTCTGTAAATACAGTGGTTATTCTCCCAGGTCATAGTTTTATGGGATAGCACTTAATCTTATCAGTCCATGAAACACAGGGAGGCTTTTCATTAAATTTTTAGGAAAAAGAATTTTCATACTCTTTCTTTGAGATATATAGGAAAGAGGCCCTCTCTTTTTTCCGGATGGTGTGGTAAAAGCAGATAGAAGCTAGAAATGCTCCAGCCATTTGCTACCATGAAGGATGAACTGTTAGTCTGATGATAATGCTAATAAAAAAGACAGGAAGAAAAGGCAGGGGTTTAAGGTGAGGGATGTCCCAAGTACACTGATTTGATCTTTACAAGGTATTTGAATTTATTAAATTTTTACATGTTCCTTAAAACTATGCACATTATGCACCAATTAAAAAAAGCACAAAAGAAATATTTAAAAAGAAAACAAACAGTAAAATTAGATAGTAGATAGTATCTTTAAGACAGTGAATCAAGCTGGACCTGAAGCTATACGTACTTTTGATATATTCAATTAATTAATTCAATGATTTTCCTTTATTCTTGTAACCAATTTTTGTTGTATTAAGCATCCCCAACTTATCCCAATAACAGATGGCCTAGGGGCATGGCTCAGGTGATAGCCTCTGAAATAGCCATCAGGAAAATTATTCAATAAAACCCAGTGCAAAAAAGAGCTGAAATGAGGGTTAAAGGTACAATGTGGAAGGGTTTCTAACCACCATAGTGTGAATGGATCTCGCATGATTATCAGTGGGTCTATATGTGAAAAAAACCATAGGAGGAAATTAGGTAGGCAGCAATGTGTTTTTACTTTAAGATAAATATGTCTTCATACACTTGGGATAAAATTTATTAAGTGAAAACACTTACATCCATTCCCTAATAGTCCATAATTATAACATTTACATGATGTATATGTAGTAGAACCTCCTTACTTAACTACCTCCCTACATGGACCATCTCCCCAAGTTGACCTAATTTAATAGACCAGACATGCACCATATGTACAGTAGACCTATTTTCTTACATTAACCACCTCCATATGTTGACCAGTTTTTTATAGTCCTTCAGGTTGTCAACTTAAAAAGTTCTCCAGTATTTTATGAAGTCAATTGAGTATACCAATATTTAATTCAACATATATAAGTAGAAAGAGAAGAAGTCTATATTCTACATACTAGAATACAGAAGAAGAAAATAACTCACCACAAGTCAGTGCTTAAAATAATACTTAATGTTTTTATATAATACGTAAAATAAATATATGTATTACTACATCAAGAGCCATTTTCACTTCTAATGTGCTTATTTGTTTAAATTAAATGAGTTGTAAATTCATACGAATAGGTTCTAGTTTAATTTTATGAGATAATTTAACCCTAGGAATATATTGTATTAATAAAAATCTAATACAAATAGAAAAAGGTAAAATGTCATAAATAACAAAGACATTCAAATGAACTAAATATGTCCATAAAGATCTACATAAAGTATAATGAGAGCTGTGTTATCTATCAAATGATAAAATGAAATATTATTATTGATCTATTAATATTAATTAGACATATGAATAAAGAATGGAATACTTAACACAGAAGGTTATCTACAGTGTCTGAACTGTATAAAGCAAAGCAAGTTGTAGAATAGTCTTTATGATATGGTCCGAATCTGGTCAGGAAGGGAGGATGAAGGACAGGAAGGCTTTTAAGGAATATAGGTTAACTGAAGGTCATATGGTTAACTGAAGTATTAATAGTGTTTATCTGTGAGGGTATATATAATGTGAGTCAAGGGGATCATCTACTGGCTTCGTAAGAATTGAGTACATTGGATTCTTGCTTCACCATTCTTGAGATATTTTACTAAGAAAAATGTGTTCTAACTCTATTAAAAAAACAAAAGAATAATTTTCATATTTTTAAAAATAATACCCCAATTAATTATCTCCAAACTTACAAAGTTGCCAAAAGATGAATATAATTATGTAATATTTAGCAATTTCTCTGGCAACTAATAATCAAGTCTTCATCCTACCCAAATCATGCTAATTTATGTTTTACAATATTGCTGAAAAATCAATATTATCAGTATTCACATTATAGCTATACAACCTTTCATAATAGAATAAAGTCCAATAAAATATATTTGTATGGTAAAGTAAATCTTATAGATACTAACAGAATATAATATAGTAGAATTTTACTCATTATCTCCAAACTCTTTTTTAAAAAGAAAACTTAAAAAAACTATATGTAGACTCGGCGCCTGTGGCTCAAGCGGCTAAGACACCAGCCACATATACCTAGAGGGTTCGAATCCAGCCCAGGCCTGCCAAAACAACAATGATGGCTGCAACCAGGCATTGTGGCAGGCGCCTGTAGTCCGACCTACTTGGGAGGCTGAGGCAAGAGAATTGCTTAAGCCCAGGAATTGGAGGTTGCTGTGAGCTGCAATGCCACAGGACTCTACCCAGGGCAACAGCTTGAGGCTCTGTCTCAAAAATAAAAAATAAAAAAAAACTATATGTGAAAAAAGTTTGACATAAATCTCATTTCAACTGCAACTAGTAGCTTTGACATTGTACATTGAAAACTGATACTCTTATCTATTTCTGTAACAACGTTCTTTATATCTCCATTATATATGATATGTGCAGTCCAGGTGAAATTAAAGGTCACAGTTGTCAAGTAGAAAGATCTATTTATGTTCATAGAAAACATTTGCTATTACAAATGATAGACCGGTGATGCCAATGATACAAATAACATTTTGAACACATGCTTGTGCTTAAATGCTCTTCCTTGAATAGAAATAAGTGTTTATCTAGACTGAGGAATAAGTCTGAGGGGAAAAGATTGTGGGAGAGAGAACTCACTTGCCTTAGCCAATTCCAAAGGTATAAATGTTCTAGCAACATGGGCAAGTCTCTGGCACACTAATAGGGAGGGTTGAAAGTAAATGTGGTGTTTGCTCAGAGGCTCCTATGAAAATACGCATCATGAATACTCCAAAGGGACATTTAGCCAGAATTCAATCTCAATTTATACCATATTTTCTTTCTCACACATTTTCACACATTTATAAAACATATACTTTTTTATTTGTATACAATATACAATTTTATAGCCCAGAATTTTGCCATTATTTTAGTATTTAAAATGTTAATATTTCTTCAATGTTTGCTGATTGTTTTAAAATTTTTTCCCCAAACTTTAATTAGATAACTACATCCTTACCTTGCTTATCCCTTTCTATTTCCACCTAATCTTCTTTATCTTCTCCTACATATATCTTTGTTTATCAGGAATATAAAGAAATCTGTAATGCTTTCATTTTTACAACCCTTAAGTTTAATTGTTTTATTTGCTGTCTTCTACTTTCAGGTTTTTAAACTATTGATTTCTTTCATCTTAATGTCGCTCATTTTTATTTATTTAAAGTTTTTCCTGAATTGAAATTTAAAGATGTTTTATGTTTGCATTATAATATTTTAATTTATTTAATTTTAAACTCTTAAACTTCTAAATATTACTATTTATCTCTTTTTTAACAAATTTCTCTTTATTCTTTAACACGAAATCATTGTTATTTAATGATCTATTTTTAAGGGTAGTGCTAAAGCTAAGGGGAAATTTTCTCCAGGAAAAGAAAATTGGAAGCCTTTGTCCCACAAGTTTCCCTGCATCATTTTCTAAGGCTTCCATAAATCAGTCCTAAGCCTTTTTATGAAGCCTTCTCAAAAAAGAAAAGAAAAGAAAAGAAAAACAACAAAATCCCCCCAAACAAACAAAAAACTAGATCTGACCACAGAATATTTAAGTAGCATTATGGGCTTACCAGACTGGAGGGACATGAAGATTGGTGAGAAGCAATGGTAGCAGTTGCTCATTTCATTGTTAAGCATTCTTCTACAGTGGTTCCTTTTCCATACATGTTAAGGTAATATGCCAATGTGATATTTTCAATTAACAAAATGAAGAGATATTTAAGGAAGCATTGTGAAAATAAGATGGTGAGGTACAGAGGGAAGGTAGGCAAAGAATAAAACCCTGCTCTCTCCTTTCCGAAGGCATCAATACTCAATGTCTTCATCCATTGCCTAACTCATGTATTCTCAGTGAAAGCAAAATTGTCCCCCAAGGATCAAAAAATTGGTTCATAGAGGAAATTGCAATAATACTAGATATTACAATGATGTGTGGCCTTCCCAAAGTCCAAGGTACATGAGGCATTAGTAGCAATCAAAGGAAAAATGTTTAAAGCTGAAAAACTGGCTAGCTCATATTTGTTAGAAGAGTCGTTAAAAATGTTCTAAACTTGGCCCTCTTCTAATACATATAACTGACTGACTAGAAAACCCACAGACTCACCTTTCTACAGGGATTTTCCCATTCGCTCATAAAACAACTATATTTTAAGTGCCAACTATGTTGTCACAAGCTTTACTCTGCTAGAATACTATGGTAAAGGGACCTGGTCCTTTCCCGTAAGAATTTGACAGCAAGTAGAGACTCAAATAGTCAGCTGTGTAAGTGGGCAACTGCAGTATATGACTTGATGAAAAGTAACTATTACTCTTTGGAATGCCACAGAAGGGGATTTACATTTATTAGGTCAAGGCTTTTTGAAGGACATGATAACTAACAACACAGGTGCTTCTGACCCCTGAAAGTAAGACAATGGAAATGTTCAGGAGCTAAAGTGGTTGATAAAATTTAGTATGGTTGGGAGAATAATATCTAAAAATTCCTTCTCTCACTGTAAGCACATATCGTTCCACTCATCAAAAATGTGCCAATGTCCCCGGTTGCTGCCACCCACTTGAATTTTTCCTTGCTTTTACTAACAGAATGCAACAAAATTCACATCTTGGGATGTAAGGCCCAGGTAACAAAAAGAGTAACAACTTCTGATTTCTAATATTGGAAGCCAGCTACCATACTGCAGAAAATCCAGGAAATACTGCCAGAGAGGTGGTGGAGAGACGGGGCAAGGGAAGAAGGAATAGAAGGAGAGAGAGAAAACTTATTTAAAACTTCTAGAGACTATGCCCCACCCAGCCTCAGCACACCCTCCCTGGCCAGGGACTCCTCCAGTGATAGCGCGGGCCCTATGCATCACACCCCGTGCCTGCTGGGCCACGGCACACCCCCTCCAGCCAAGAATTCCAAGAACCGTGCAACCCGCATCCTCCCTCCCGCTTCCTCCCTACCTCAACACCAACCCCACCTGTCTGGCCAGCAACTCTGGAAGCCGCATGACCTGGGCCTACCTTCTGGAGGCCTCCTTCCGGCCAGACACTGCTGGAGCCATGGGCTCTCTTTGCCAAAGTCACCAGGCACCAGGCACTCCCAGAACTGTGTGCACCATCCCCCGCCCTGCTTCAGGATCTGGGGGTGCCACACTCCAGAGCTGCTCCCATAGCCAAACTCCCTGGCTGGGGCAGTCCCAGAGGAGCTACACAGGGTCACTCCCTACAAGGACCCAGCAACAATAGAGTGATCAGCTGGGGTCTAATCTTGGAGAGACACCTCTCCAACTCTGAGGATGGTCAGAGTCAATGGTGAAAAACAATCATAAGGCAGATTCTAAAGAAAAACTCTGCCAATGTGAATAATCAGAGTAGATCAACTCCCCCAGAAAATGACAAGGCAGACACAGCACAAGATCCCATGCATAAACAAATGGCTGAGATGTCAGAAGTTGAATTCAGAACCTGGATAGCAAATAACAACAACAGAATGGAGAAAAAATGGAATTAGAATTTCAAGCAGTAATCCAAAAGATGTCTCAAGAATTCAACAAATTCAAAGACAAAATGACCAAAGATTTTCACACATTGAGACAAGAAGCTGCAGCACTCAAAGATCTGAGAAATATAGTAGAATCCCTCAGTAACAGAATGGAGCAAGCAGAAGAAAGGATTTCTGACATGGAAGACAAAGCTTTTGAACGCTCCCAAACTTTCAAAGAGGAAGAGAAATGGAGGGCAAAAACAGATCACTCTCTCAGAGAGCTCTGGGATAATTTGAAGAAAACCAATATTCGTCTTATAGGGATCCTTGAAAGTGATGAAGTGGATTCACAAGACACAGAGTCTCTTCTTCATGAGACTGTGAAAGACAACATGCCTAGAGATTCTGAAATTCAGATAGCAGTTTCAGAACTCCAGCACAACTCAACCCAAATAAGACATCCCCCAGACACATCATAATCAATTTCACTAATGTTAATATGAAGGAGAAAATTCTGAAACCAGCCAGATGTAAGAAAACCATAACCTATAAGGGGAAGAATATCAGAATAAATGCAGATTTCTCTGCTGAAATCTTTCAAGCTAGAAGAGGATGATCATCGACTTTTAATCTCCTAAACAAAATAACTTTCAACCCAGGATCCTGTATCCAGCTAAACTGACTTTCATTTATGATGGAGAAATTAAATACTTTAATGACATCCACATGTTGAAGAAATTTGCCATAACTAAACCAGCTCTCCAGGATATTCTCAGACCTATCTTCAATAATGACCAGCATAATCCTCCACCACAAAAGTAAACCCACTCAGAAACTTTTGATCAAACTCCAAATTCCACGGTCATGAAAGAATTAAAAAAGTCCACTGGACTTTCGAAAGGCTTATCGATATTCTCAATTAATGTGAATGATTTAAATTGTCTTCTAAAAAGGCACAGGTTGGCTGACTGGATGCAAAACCTCAGGCCAAATATCTGCTGAGAATCTAATCTTACCTTAAAAGATAAACATAGACTCAAGGTGAAGGGATGGTCATCTATATTCCTGGCAAATGGAAAGCAGAAAAAGCAGGTGTTGCAATCCTATTCGCAGATACAATAGGCTTTAAACCCCCCAAAATAAGGAAGAATAAGGATGGATACTTCATATTTGTTAAACGTACTACTCAATATGATGAGATTTCAATTATTAATATTTATGCACCCAATCAGAATGCGCCTCAATTTATAAGAGAAACTCTAACAAACATGAGCAACTTGATTTCCTCCAGATCCACAGTAGTCAGAGATTTTAACACCCCTTTAGCAGTGCTGGATAGATCCTCCAAAAAAGAAGCTGAGCAAAGAAATTTTAGATTTAAACTTAACCATTCAACATCTGGATTTAACAGACATTTACAGAACATTTCATCCCAACAAAACTGAATACACATTCTTCTCATCAGCCCACAGATCATACTCCAAAATCAATCACATCCTAGGTCACAAGTAGTCTAACCTCAGCAAATTCAAAAAAATACAAATTATTCCTTGCATCTTCTCGGACCATCATGGAATAACAGTTGAACTCAATAACAATAGGAATCTGCATACTCATACAAAAACATGGAGGCAAATAACCTTATGCTGAAGGATAGATGGGTCATAGATGAGATTAAGAAGGAAATTACCAAATTTTTGGAACAAAACTACAATGAAGACACAAATTACCAGAACCTCGGGAAACTACAAAGGCAGTCCTAAGAGGGAAATTTATAGCACTGCAAGTCTTCCTCAAGAAAACGGAAAGAGAGGAAGTTAACAACTTAATGGGACATCTCAAGCAACTGGAGAAGGAAGAACATTCCAACCCCAAACCCAGCAGAAGAAAAGAAATGACCAAAATGAGAGCAGAATTAAGTGAAATTGAAAACAAAGAATTATACAACAGATCAATAAATCAAAAAGTTGGGTTTTTTGAAAAGGTCAATAAAATAGATAATCCTTTGGCTAACCTAACCAGGAAAAAAAGAAAAAAATCTCTAATTTCATCAGTCAAAAATACTAAAGACAAAATAACAACAGACCGCTCAGAAATTAAAAAAATCCTTAATGAATACTACAAGAAACTTTACTCTCAGAAATATGAAAATCTGAAGGAAATTGACCAATACTTGGAAGCATGCCACCTACAAAGACTTAGCCAGAACGAATTGGAAATGTTGAACAGGCCTATACTAAGTTCTGAAATAGCATCACTATAAAAAATCTCCCTAAAAAGAAAAGCCCAGGACCAGATGGCTTCATGTCAGAATTCTACCAAGCTTTTAAAGAACTAGTACCTATATTACTAAACCTCTTCCAAAATATAGAACAAGAAGGAATACTACCCAACACATTCTATGAAGCAAACATCACCTTGATCCCTAAATCAGGGAAAGACCCACAAGAAAAGAAAATTATACACCAATATCACTAATGAATATTGATGCAAAAATATTCAACAAGATCCTAGCAAACAGAATCCAGAAACACATCAAAAAATTTATACACCATGACTAAGTGGGCTTTATCCCAGGGTCCCAAGGCTGGTTCAATATACACATCTCTATAAATGTAATTCAGCACGTAAACAAATTAAAAACTAAAGACCATATGATTCTCTCAATTGATACAGAAAAAGCTTTTGATAGTATCCAGCACCGCTTCATGAGCAGAACATTTACGAAAATTGGTATAGCAGGGACATTTCTTAAACTAATAGAGGCCATCTACAGCAAACTCAAAGCCAATATAATACTGAATAGAGTTAAATTGAAATCATTTCCACTTAGATCAGGAACAATGCAATGATGCCTGTTGTCTCCAATGCTCTTTAACATTATAATGGGAAGTTTTAGCCATTGCAATTAGGGAAGAAAAGGCGATCAAGGGTATCCCCATAGGGTCAGAAGAGATTAAACTTTCACTCTTCGCAGATGATATGATTGTGTATCTGGAAAACACCAGGGATTCTACTATAAAACTTTTAGAAGTGATTAAGGAATACAGCAATGTCTCGGGCTACAAAATCAACACCCATAAATCTGTAGCCTTTATATATACCAACAATAGCCAAAACAAAAAAACAGTCAAGGACACTATTCCTTTCACAGTAGTGCCAAAGAAGATGAAATACTTGGGCGTTTACCTAACAAAGGATGTGAAAGATCTCTATAAAGAGAACTATGAAACTTTAAGAAAAGAAATAGCTGAAAATGTTAACAAATGGAAAAACAAACCATGCTCATGGCTAGGAAGAATCAACATTGTTAAAATGTCTATACTACCCAAAGTGATATGTAATTTTAATGCAATTCCTATTAAGCTCCATTGTCATATTTTAATGATCTCAAAAAAAATAATACTTCATTTTATATGGAATCAGAAAAAACCTCAAATAGCCAAGACATTACTCAGAAATAAAAACAAAGCAGGAGGAATCACTGCTGCCAGACCTGAGACTGTACTGTAAATCGATAGTGATCAAAACAGCACAAAAACAGAGAGGTAAATGTTTGGAACAGAATAGAGAACCAAGAGATGAATCCAGCTACTTACCATTATTGATCTTTGACAAGCCAATTAAAAACATTCAGTGGGGAAAAAACTCCCTATTTAATAAATGGTGCTGGGTGAACTGGCTGGCGACCTGTAGAAGACTGAAACTGGACCCAC